>PVHY01015565.1:0-35695 GCA_004024945.1 Uropsilus gracilis | reverse complement strand
CCCAGGCGGGACTCGAACCGCGATCCCTAGCCCCGGCCGCTTCATAGGCTGAAGCTTACAAGCACGAGCCACCGTGCCCGGCTAGTGTGCAAAAGGATAGGTTTCTATTGTTTAAGTCACCCAGTTTTTGATACTTGGCTATGACACCCCAGCAAACTCCTACATCTATACACCTGAAGAGCTAAGGGAATGCCATATTCAATCATAAGTCCAGCCTGGGTGAAATTTCCAGACTTCAGTGAGTAGGCAGTGTTCAGACTGTGTGAGTCAGGAGACTAAAACCTTTCAACATTTTGAAACCCATGACAAAATGTCTATGAAAAGGCAGGGTGACAATGAGAATTACTCTGGATGTCTGCAGCTCCAGCTCTGACACCCAACCCAAATCTCTGATAATTAGAACCCTCTCATAATTAGGGTCTAATTGCCATCCTTAGTAGTAGGACAACTACAGTTGGGATGGTAGCACGATTTCATCCCAGAAAGACTAAACATTGAGTATAGAAGGATTTAAGGGGATCAAAACCAAGATATTAGTATATTGTGTATTAGAAAGGATCTGTATATATTTAACATGTGCCAAGTCTCCTCTCCCCTCTCATAGAAATTACAACCATCCAAGCTGCAGAGACTCAGAGCTTAGCATTGACCCAAGAGGATGGAGTGTTACATGTTTAGGAATTTTGCAAACTTTTACTAAACAATATTTTTATTCTTGCAGCTAGACAAAAATCTAAATGAATGGTTGGCACTGTTTTGACTAACAGCGCCAAAGCTAAAAAGAGTTGCCGATTAGTGACTAGAGATTGTTGGAGGGTTAGAAATAATTTAATAACAGATAATATGTCAGATTTAACAGCAATACTTTCAATGTAAAAAGAGTTGGTAGCAGTCAGGTGCAACTCCGTTTGTCTAATCATGGTAGAACTGTAACCATAGTTTGACTGTAGATACAAGAATTTGGCAAAAATCCTTCAAAGACATTCTATGAGAATCAATTTGACTACATGGAATTCATAATAAAGAATCTTGTGTTTTTCATTATTACTTGAAAGTTATGTACAGTAGATTTACGATCATTCTCCCTTCCTCACAGTCAGTTGTTAAGTATTTACCACCACTGGATAGGCCCTTAACAAATATTTGGGCAATAAGGTAGATGTGGGTGGTGGTAAAAGCTATGAAGGCTTTAAAGCTGAATGGTAAGGTGGAAATATCTGGTGCTTTGGGGAAGCTCATGGAGGGGTGGATGGCTGGTAGTAGGGAAAATAGGGCCATGTTTTGTGGAGTACGAAGAGCAAGTTCAGTGGCTGTGATGGAGGAGAGAATTTGTGGGTTGCTGTTATTATTGTGGTTAGTAGAATCTACACTTGAAATCCCAGATCTCGGCCTTATCCTGCTCCATTCTTCCCTGGTCTGTATCAAGGTCATTGTCCACTTGGCCCACTGGAAACACCTGTGGTTCCTGGCAGTCTTCGAAATGATCAGAATTCTGTACGGTTCCATCATAAGTGTACTGTATGTTACAGTTGTGTTTCTCTCCTCTGGCAGAATTCAAAGCCACGGAAACTCTTTTTTCCCTTCCTGGGTTAGCTTTCGTACGCACGTCTAAAGCAGATTCCATCTCATGGCTCAGGTGTGGGTTCTCCACTTTCCCTCAGTGTCTTCGTGACCCTTCAGGTGCCTCCTTGCTAGGCTTGTTTAACAATGAGATTAAGGGTGAGGGATTTCTCTCCTGTGTATTTTCAAAGACTCTATTTCCTAGTTTGGTCTAAGAGATTGGCAGCTCTTAAAGTAAGAAGAGAGAGTTTAGGGCAGATGTTTTGATTCCAGGCCTTCAGTAATCCCACTTATTCAGTCATTCCCAGTTCCTGAAATCTAGGTCTCCGAGGACATGTCCAAGGATGCTGTTTGTGTAACAACACCACACTCAGCTCCTAAATGCCAATGATAGCGCAAATCAGCTGAATATTTCACATTGCAAACTTTTAACTTTCTAAGCACTAAGCAAAACCATTCCAGTGATATGTTTGGTGCAACAGAGAAACGTTTCAGCTGCAGCCTACGATCGTTGGTAAACAGTAATTTAAAATTTGATGCCTCATCTCCTCTCCCTTTAGATGGTTTATACAAAGGGAAACCTCTGCAGGCAGAGGGTCTGGTTCTTCTCACTGGCTGCTTGTCTTCGGGAGTGCTTTCCTCTTGCCAGTGCTTACCGCCAAGCCTAGAGTGTTGAGCTTCAAAACCAGCTGCCTGAAGCATCAGCACAGCTGCTTTGTGAGATGAGAACAAAATCTCCCACTGCTCCTGTTCTAAGGCTCGGCAGCAAGAAATGCTGACTATGAACCATGTCTCTCATAACAATCATTTTTTTACTCCTTTTACCACCAGCTCAGATTTCTATAGAATGAAGCTTTAAAATTAGGAATGTAGAAGCAAAACCAAAAATGTCCCCAGTTCTGAAAAATGATCTATTACTGGTGGATTTCAGGATCTGCTTTTCCATCTTTGCTTGGGTGACTCACCAAGTTGTTAAGCAACCACCCCTAGGGGTTCCAGTCCCTTGTTTAAGGTTCCTCTGGGGCTAAGAACAACCGTCCTTGCTCTTGGGAGGACTGAAGACTTAATGACTGTCCCCAATCTGAGCAAGCCCATCCCCCTGTGAGGCTGTGCTCACCCAAGGGGATAGAAAGATGCTTTAAGTGGAACAAAAGAAAGAATTGAGCAAGCCTGGACAAGGCCATCCCCGCGAGGCTGAGGCAGAAGGAGGAAGTACCAGTGCAAGCCGAAGGTTCTTTAATCCTTTTGGCCTGGCGCTGGCCAGTCCTTGTTTCTTGAACATCCTGCACCAAAGCATTTGAAGTCAGTGGAACTGCCTGTAGGCAGGAGAATATAGACAGTTGCCAAATGTGTCATTAAAGAAATAGATTTGTATGTGAAGGAGACCTCATCTCTTTTTCTCTTCTTGCCCTCTCTCCTAGCTGCCTTGATTTTTAAAAATTAACCAAAAAACCAAACCAAACCAAACAAAAAACCCCCTGATTTTTGCCCAGGGAGTGTCCTTTCACTAAACCTCTGCTGTTCAGTCTGCCTGCTGTAGATGAGAGCCAAGCAACAGAACCTGGTCATAATTCAAAGGGAAAGAAGGCTTTTCCAGACACTTTGACACGTGCTGGATGATTTAGTAAGATCGTGATTCCCTGTCTCATTTTCTAAGACTTCTGCTTTTTACTTCCCTCCTGTTTTCATTGGCAATTTTCTTCTGATGAGCCAACTACTACGTTTCTGTACTCTTCTTACTAAGCGTACTCCACTAATTGAGTAACTTGGCCTAATAATCCAAGGGAAAAAATGAGAAAATACGCTTTTAAAAAGAAAACATATTTGTATAAAAAAACATGAAGTGACCACCAAGGCCATATTTCTCAAACTACATACCAAGATGCCCTGGGGTGCCACAACCAACTCAGGGATTACATAGAGTATTTTAAGATTTTAGGAGAAGCACAGCCATCTTGGTGCCTGAAAGCTATCACACCGCCTGTAAGTTTAGAACAGTTCACAGGATCAGCGTTAGCTTGTGTTGCACCCCTTTCCATAATGTCATCCCTTTCCATGGGAAACTGGGTTCCCCATGTGCAGAGCAGTGTGGAACTGGTAATAAGGGTGATGGTATCTTGTTTGTTGAAATATACTTTGAGACACTGCCCCTACCAGGAGTGTCATGTTAGCAAATGAAAATGTGGGTAATTTTCCCTATAAATGGTCTGCTTGACCTGGACAAACTAAAAATTCAGGAGGTAAATAAAAAAGCAAGGGGCATTTACTGAGGATCAAAGAGTTGCTAGTTCCACCATAGAGATTAAGGAAGAAAACTTAGAATGTGTTCCAAGGTAGGATAAAGTAAGAGGTTTTATGGGGGGAGAAGATAAGGTTGAAGAGAAGATTAGTGTAAACAGTCTTAAACTATTTTTGTCTACACACAGTTACTGATTCTCTAGAAAGATGAAAAGGAAAGTGATGTCTTCTATCCTCTTCTGAAAAGTCCAGAAGTCAGATCTTAAACAATTGTTTGAGTGATGGTTTCTTAAAACAATTGCTTTTGGTCCAGTCCAAAGGTCATTGACCCAGTTCAAGTAAGCAGATAATGCAATTTCTCTGTGATTCTTCCCAGCTTCATTTTAAAATGACTTCTCAGGTGTCAACTTTCACAACCTAAAAGGCAGGAAATCCAGTCAACCAATTCAGTTTTAAATGTCAAGCCAACTCAGGCACTATACTTATTTCTTTGTTTCTAGTTTCTGTTTGTTTTTGCCCCTTATTCTTCCAGCCTTCGGTCCCACTTTGTAGTTCTCTGGAGCCCTGGGAAATGAAGCCTGCCTGCTTCATGAAGTGTTAGATACTGTGTTTGTAACACCTGAATTTTCTTTGAAAATAAGAAAAAAATTTTTAAGTGACACAGGTTTACAATGCTTTATGTGATTCAGAAATATAGTGTCACAGCTCACCAGATATATGTTATCATCCTACACCCATCACAAAAATACCCAGAATCTTCTACCATAGTCCATTGGATCCTCTCTTCCCTAAGTTGTCTTCCTTCATCATTTTATTAGCAAGTCTGGTCCAAGTTTCTTGAGAAGCTATATAGTACCTCAGAGATTCCATTAATAAGTAATTTTGTTTTTTAAGAATGAAACTCAAATTTTAATTTTCCTTCAACTTGTGTATACAGTTTTTTCAAATGGCTACTAAGTAGTTTGGATATAAACATTAAGTTTTTTAGATCTCATTCATAAATGCAACTGTTGGGTATGTCTTTTGGCCTAGGGACACATTTCTCAGTTCTCTAGATCATTGGGAATGAAGATGTAGTCACAGGAGATACATTCCAACACCACCAGTGGATACATAAAACCACACTGAGCCCTCTCTCTTTCTCTTGCTCTCTCAATATACACTCACACATTATGTTTTTCCTGTGTATGCACACCTATAATAAAATTTAATTTATAAATTAGGTATCCTAAGAAATTAATAACTATACCTTAATAAATAATAGAACAATTAATATGAATAAAAATTCTGTAAATGTAGTTTCTCTCTCAAAATATCTTATTGCATGTAATATTTTCAGTTGACCTCAAGTTACTAAAGCCACAGAAAGAAAAACTGGATAATGGAACTGGGTGGCTTACAGTTTCCACCAGTCTGCAAGAGTAAGGCCTTTTTGAACTTCTAATGTGCCAAGTCCTACACGGTTGAGGAAAGAGGGAGAGAAGATGGCATATAAACATGCCTTTGCCTGACTTCCCTTTTGTCTCATATCTTTGAGGTTCCTGTGTGTAAAAGCTAAATTTGCTTTTCTCCTGTCAATCTGTCTTTTGTCAATTTAATTACTAAAGCAACCAAAGAACCTACAAAGGCAGAAGGGAACATCTTCCTCTCTTTCAACATTATCTATCTGGAGATAGCATCAAACCCCACAGCTTAAGGTCTCAGTTCCACAAGACCACCCCCACTTCAATGTTAAGCCGAAGTGGGGTGCCCCAGGCCACTCACAACTTCTGTCCTACTTTGCTGTAAACTGGGGGTTCATGAGTTTGATAATTTGGTAAGATAGTTTACAGGATCAGGGAAACACATTTACCAGTTTATTATAAAGGATACAATTCTAGAAGTGCCAGATAGAAGAGTACAGGGCAACATGAGCAGAGCAGTGTATCATTCCATGCCTCTCCAGGGCTGCAGCACAAGGTGTGCTCACCAAGCTGGCAACTCCCTGTACTCCAATCCAGTCCCTCTACCTTTCCTGGAGCAGATAGTGGTGGTGGTGGGAGCACGGATTCAGGAGAAAGTTCCAGCCTTGAAATGAAATCCCAAGATTGGTCTCCCAGGCAGCAGGGCCCCCTACCACCATCCTTAAAGTAGTTTCAAAAGTCACCTCATTAACATAAACTCTTAGTGTGTTTGAAAGGAGCTCCTGATGTATAACATACACTCCCTGCATCTTTATCACTTTAGAGGTATTTAAAGAAACAGGGACAAAATCTAAATATTAGAACAAAAGATTACTTTCCTCTCATCACTTAGGAAATTATAGGTGCTCTCTCTCTCTCCCTCTCTCCCTCCATATATACACTCTCCCTCCATATATATATATGTATATATATATGTATATATATGTATATATATATATATCACATCACAAGGGCTCAGATGGGGAGGGTGTCTGGATGTGCAGACTGAAGTACTGGACCAAGAAAGGGTGGGTGGGAGAGGGATAATTGCTTCTGCTTTCTCTCCCAGAGTTGAGATTACCCTCAGAACAGAAAGAGGAAACTGAAGGGCAGTCTAATTAGGATCTTGCTTGTAAGCAGAAATAATGAAAAACTGTACCAGGAAGAAAAGCATAAGAGGGACTGACAGGCTGCAAATGGCAGTTTCTAATATGGGTCTGTTAAGAGGATGCAGTGTGGTGACTGGGCTTCAGCCAGATAGTGGGTAACTCTCTGAATTCCGCACCCTGACATCCTGAACTGACTCCACCCCCTCACTCTTCTACCCTTACCCCTCTACTCCCCCTCCACCCCCATCATCTGCAGCATCTTGCCTTACAACTTCCTGCTTGCTACAGTGGGCTGGGGAATCTGCTAAGAAGGAAGGGAGCTAAGCAGCCATCTTGAACTTAAAACACAGAATACAAGTGCCCATACTTTTTTATTTTAGGGCTTTTGATAGGGGGCACCTACCCCCCTGGGTATCATTGTCTCCTGTTTAAGATTGCAAATTTTAAAGAGGAGATGCTAAAATGTGAGGATGGCCTTGATTAGAATTTCCTTTGAGAAAGATACAAGGGGGAGGAAGAAGTAAAACAGGTTTTTTCCTTTGTAATGTGATAACTCAGAGCTGTTCCTGGAAGGTGGGAAAACAGAAATAAGGATATATAAAGAGGGTTGGAACAAAGAAAGAGATTCTGCCATTTGTGGGATGAGCATTTTGGTCAGGGACTTTGGAGGATGAAGATGTGAGTCATGTGAGTTTGGCCATGTGGCCAAGGCTAGGGCCTATAGCCTTTGGCTGACCTAGGCTACGAATGTATCTGTTAAAGGAAGTTAAGGACTTTGGGGATTTGAACTCTGTATTGGAGTTTGTTTTGCTGAGTTTGACTTGTGTCTGGGAGAGGCTGTGCAAAAGTCAGACCTGAAAAGAAAGTAAATTTTGCTGGTTCCGGTACTATAGAGCTTTTTCCTACTACCTGGAAGAGGACAAGGAGAAGACGGCATGGAAGAGTTGGAGCATGCCAAAGGAGCACACTAAAGGTAGATGTCTCCGAGCACATGGAGATGAACTCTGACTGACTGATGTCGGTGAGATGATCAGGACTGAGAGACTGAAGGACTTTGGACAATCTGGGGAAAGGACGTTGGACAATGTTGAGAAAGGTTTAGGACAATGTAAAAGTAATCGAAGTTTTACATATATATGTTTCTTTTTGCGGTAATTAGGAAATCACTTTGTTTAGTACTAAATTAGTCTGCATTCTGAGAGTCTTGCTTTGGCTTGGGATTTTGGTGAGAAGGCTGGGGATGGTGGAAAGAATCCACGGAAGTTTAAAAGAAGGTAAATTGAGGCAAACTAGCATAAAGTTTAAACTGTGTTTCTAAGTTTCTCTTTTTTTTAGATCTGAGAGAAGCTGGTAGCTGATTTTTACATACCAATAGTAGGTGAACAATGAAGATGCTTCCTAGGGAGAAGTAGAGGTGTTCTAAGTTCAAGTAAAAAAACCTTTTTTTTTTCACTTTGGCAGGAGGCAGCATAGTCTTTGAGAGACTGTGCTACCCCCATCTTGACTTGTGAATCCAACTTGGGCAGTGCATTTTGAATTTTGGTCTTTCCTTCTCTCCCAGCCCTGTGGGCCCTACAAAATGTTTTGCTGGTGTTTCCTGACAGGAGGTGCCTTGGGTTCATCCTCTTGGCACCTCTGCTCTTAGACCTTGAATGCTCTGCCTTGGGCCCTGTCTGGCTAAATGGTTGTCCAGGAGGGGACGATTTTGGAGTTTGATTGGAAGTTTGTGTTTTGAAGTCCTTTTCCCCCTCCCTACTCCTTTTCTTTCTCTCTCCATCTAAAATTCTCACCAGTGAAATATCTTTGAGTGCATTAGAATTTGATGACTTTGCTTTCATGTGAAGGTGTGAACACAAACCCTTAGAACAGATGATGTGGGTTTTCTCCCTAAACAGTTTGAGGTATCTGAGCACCTCTCAGTTTTTTCCAGTATCAGGTTTGGTTTCCTGTGATTTTGCCAACTATGACCATCCTTGGAACCAGGAGTGTAAGACACAGGCTCAGGATTGTACCACGAAGCAAAACCAGATCTCACTGTACAGAAGATACTATATAGATGGGTATGTCTCTAACTTGAATATGCACTAAAATTATCTGGAGGGATTGTTAAAATCCACACTTCTGGGTTTTCCACACACACTCCTCCCGGCCCTGTACTTTCAGTATATCGAACAGGAGAGGGGAGAGGAGGCTGGAGAATTTTCATTTCTAAAAAGTTTCCAGGTGTTGCCAAAGTTGCTGGTCAGGGGACCACACTTTGAAAAATCGCTGTTGTTGATCAGAAAAGGGATCAGAAAAGATTCTAGGTAAACCCAAAGAAATGACAGTTCAGAGTGTTTGAAATCCCACAGAATGCCTGTGGGGTCGAGCGCTAAGAAATAAGAACCTCTTTTCTTGGGGTGTCCTAAGCCTACAGTTAGTTCCTGATGAAATGGAGAATTCACCAGACCTAGGGGTGCTACCTAGATTTCCTTGGCAACAGTCTGAGTGGCCCAACCCTCACCCAAACACATGGGGTGGGACTAATAGACGGCAGAACAAGAACTAGAAAAACTAGAAAAGCGTGCAGTGGACCAGAAATAGTATGGGCATGACCTAAGACTTTCTAATATATTCCAAACACTGCAGTTTTATCTTTGCTCCTGTAGTGACAGAATCTAAAACGGTGTGTGTGTGTGTGTGTGTGTGTGTGTATGACAGAGAGCAAGCAAGTGAGCAAGCGAGAGAAAGAAAGAGAACATGCACATGTGTTGCTCAAGGAGGGTAGTATAGAAAGCCTTTTTGTAGTCTTGTAGTCTTTCCAACAGAATAAGAACTTCTTGAGTGATTGGGGGGGGGAGATCCAGAGAGAAGCTGTGAAAATTAATATACAGGGTCCTGATTTAAACAAGATTGGGAAACTAAAAGAGTTCTCACCATGTGAAATCTCACAGGAGGGCACCTGAGGAGACATGCTTGCATCTTCAGTGGGAGGAAGGAAGCATCTCCTTCTTGCTCAGCAACTGTATAGTCAAGGGGAGAAGCTCATAACCACCTAAGGAGAAATCACTACCCATCAGTTTTCCAGTTTCCTCCAGCAGACTCTTCCCTTACAACAGCCCCTCAAACCCTTTTTTGCTGGTGAAAAAAAAATGGTTGCTTATTTGTTTACAGTCAACAAAGAAATGAATTAAATGATTTGGTTGGGAAAGAAAGGGCTTTGGGTGAGAAAGCCTGGGCAGAGAAAGAAGATTGGCACCAAAATGGATATATGTTTTAAAATCATTTAAAAGGCAGCTCTCCAGGATTATTTTATTTAGCTCTTGGGTGAAAATAAGACAATTATAAATAAGAAATTATAGAGATTTAATTTTGAGATTTAATTTTGACTTAATAGTTGAAGCATTTTAAATACTTCAATTGAAAATATGCAAGATATTTTCAATATGCAAGATATGCTTTCTAAATGAACATATTTAAGTATATTAATATTTTGGTAAAGTATAATGTTCAGAAAAGATAGTATGATGACAATGTTATCAAATATAAAATTAACATGTATTAAATATTTATTGTTTGCTACATAACTCATCATTTGCTGAGGGTCAGGTGGTTGTTATTAATGCTTTGAAGAATCCAAAAAGTAGAAATGTTTTTAGCTCACTGGTCTAGAAATAGTGAAATTAATTTACAAACAGATACAGAATTGACTTATCTCTCTACCACTGAAAAAAATTAATTTGCAATTCTATCGATAAAAAGTATTTTTGTTACTGATTTTCTATAGCTTTCAGAATTGTAAAGTAACCCAGTCAATCTGATGTGCATATTGCAATAAAGCCAGACAGTTTCTGAAGGTTTTTGCCTTTTGTTGAAAGATTATTAGCAGTCTTTTGCTTGATTTGAGGTCTTAGATTTTGCTTTTAGCTTCTTTGTGATAAAAATCTCAGAGATAGGTTTTTTTCTTGATCACAAAATAAGACTAGACTATGTTTGGCCCAATTTACATAGGTGCAGCCAAAGTGTTAATTTAACCCATGCTGTATATTTTGCTATATTCATGAGTCTAGTTAGACTTTTAGAGACCTGTGTTATTTCCTATCTTGAGGATAAGATGCCAAACACAAAAACTCTCCACCAGATTTCACCTGCAGTACAGGTATCTCCAATGGTTTGAATGTGGAGCATTCCAATTTGACATGTATAATTTGGTAGGTTAATTTTGGGTCATTTCATGGAAAACCTCCAAAACTGCTAGAAGTTAATTTCACAAGAGGTGAGATCCTGACTCTCCCTCATAAAATGACTATGTGTTAAAGATGTTATTTAACTCATTATTGAGGAAGCCAGGCAGATATCACAACTATTTCAAAGGCAGAGCCAGACAACAGAATTTATAAACCAGAAATATTGGAATGAATTTATAAATAGATATAAAACTGACTTTTCCACACTGGGAGGAAGGTTGCCCCCTTTACCGGGTAGAATTTGTTTGCATCTGTACAGTCAAGAATTATTTGCATGCTCATACAGACTTGTAAAATATTTATTACAACATGCAGACTTGTAAAATGCCTATTTACTTCCTTGGAGACTCCAGTGTTTTATTGAAGGGATATCCACTTGTCTCTTGCTTATGTCAAAATCTTAAATGTTCTCTTATTGTCTCATTCACTCAATTCTTCAACAATCTCTATGAAAAATCAATATCTCTAAAGCCATTTATAAGATGAAGTGGAGGGAGCCATTGCAGATACCTGGTACTACCTATCAGTTTAAACTAGGTGAAAGGTCTTTGAACTGAGCCAAAGACCTTTGGACTGGACCAAAAGTAATTGTTTTAAGAACTATTATGCAAACAATTGTTTGAGAACTCATCTAGAACATAAGAAGAGATGGTTATAGATTTTTAGGAGGTAAGTTATTCAGTTCCCTTTTCATCCTTTCTAGAAAATCCAGAACCAATTATGTAAAGCCAACAATAGTGAGCTTGTTAATACTAATCACTACCTTTCTTTAACCACTTACCTCATCATCCTCTTTTCTTTTTACAGAACCCCTGACTTTATCCCTCCTTGGGGTACATTCTAGGTTTTCTACCTGAATCTGTGTACCTCCAAATTATAATCTTTGATCCCAAATAGATGCACTTTGCATTTTTAATGACCTTTTGAATTAAGTTAACATACATTTTTATAAAGTGAGTGACTAATGTGACTTATTAACTGGAATGAAAGTCTCATTGATAGTTAGACAAAGATTTTATTAGATAATCAAAGTGAAATTTAAACCTGGGAAACAGTCTGACATATTTTCACTCTATGAGAACTGTTCCAATAATCACAAGTTTGAATTTAATTTATACCGGTAGAAGCAGTGAGTCGTTGCCATTCAAAATATAATAATTCTTGACAGGGGTCTTCTGGTCTAAGTTATTTTAACCTGAAGATATGTTGATGCTATCTGTGCAAAGGGGAAGGCAATCTTGAGGTTTAATCTCTTCATTTCTAAGGAATGCATTGTGGAAATGCAAAGTCTGGTCTCCCTTGTTAAAGGTTCTTTATCTGCCTCCTTAGTC
This sequence comes from Uropsilus gracilis, assembly GCA_004024945.1. Classification (NCBI taxonomy): domain Eukaryota; kingdom Metazoa; phylum Chordata; class Mammalia; order Eulipotyphla; family Talpidae; genus Uropsilus; species Uropsilus gracilis. Next base: position 23,789 of record PVHY01015565.1, on the reverse strand, counting down.
ACTAGTGGGGGCTGAAAAAACTGACTCTACTCACAAGAAGCAGGTTTTGCAGAGTTCTTTGACAGACTTCAAGTCTATGCAGATGACTTTGCTAGAGCTGGGAGGGCATTATTCCCAGAAGATTTTACAGTATATTCACAGGTTAATGTGTGTTTGATGGAAGCTTAGAATAAAAAACTTATGATGCAAGTTGCACAAGGCCAGAAACCATGGATGAGGTGGGATGGGGGGGGGGGACGACATAAAGATAATAAAGAAGTCAGTAAACTGGGTATGAAAGCTTCACAAGGCCAGATTGGAGGGAGTAGGAGGGATGGGCAGAGGGGATTATTGACCTTTACAGAAAACCAACCCAACCTGACCCCAAAGTGAGAAATTTCATTAAGTGCTAAAATTCCACAAAGGAATGAATTCCATCAAAGAACAGTATATAAGAGCACCCCAGTGCTCTGGCAAAACATAGCTCTTGCTCAAGACTGCACATTTATGCCTATGCAAACATCCTTTTTTCCTTAATAAACTTGCTCCATGCTGCAGAATGGGGATTCTACCGAATTTATTCTCAGAGCGATCCAAGAATGCCACAAAAATGAACCCAATATGAACACCCAGGGACCTAATGCTGGGATTCACCATTTTTTGATCTTTGTGGACTTGAGAAAGTGACTAAACCAGGATCAGCAAACAACAGCCAAGAATCAAATCCTCTGCCTGATTTGTACAGCCCTTGAACTTGGATTACTTTTCATTTGTACATTATTAAAACAAACAAAAAATAATATTTTGTGACATAGGAAAGTGATACTAAATTCAAATTTTGGTGTCTATAAGAAAGTTTTATTAAATACTATCACATGCACATTTGCTTATATCTTGTCTATTGATGCTTTCATAGAGCACAGAATTGAATAGTTGTACAGAGAGAGCATGACCTGCAGAGCCTAAAATATTTACAGCATGGTTCTTTAATAGGTAAGTGTTGTTTTATTATTTCCCCCATTTCATAAATATGGGAACCAAAACTCTCACCAATGTGGAAGAGGGAGGAGGAATTCTCCCTTCCCGTTTTTGGTTCTTCTAGGTTGACAGATAATCAAATTAACATCAGACAGATTGACCAACGGAAAATAAAAATTCATAAAATTTAATAATAATGTGTATGCCCCCAGCAAGCAGAGGAGAAACCCAGTAAAACTGAGTAACCCACCAAATGTCTTAACTTATCTCTTTAAATAACAGTCAGTGAAAGACAAAGATTGCCGCTGAGGGAAAAGGAAAGGCCATTTATGGAGATTACTAGAAAGGGCATGAGGAAAAGTTACACTGTTACACAGATTTAAGATGCAACTTTCTCTATTGACAAGTCTACCTGGTGAGAGTTAAAAGTGTCAGATCAGTGAGGGGAGTATTTTTTTTGTACCTGTACATGTCACTTACAAACATGCAACTTCCACCCAGCTTTCAAAGCCCTTCGGATGAAATAATCCTAACCCAAAGAGACATGCCTCTGTTCAGGCAGTACGAGCAGCCCCAACAGGATCTATGTCTAGGCTTGGATGATGACATTGAGTGACATATACAGAGATGGGGCTTGCCTACGAACATGTTTCTCAGAATGTGGCATAAGACTGTACTTTCTGGAGTACAGATTTTGTGCCCCCAAGAATTCTGTGACATAGTCGAGGTACATGGTTGGGTTGATCCAAGCCTCAGAGGTCCAACTGAACAGCTGTCAGCTCATACTGACTGCCTTGTGGAGCGCACCCACCTTCAGTAGAGGGAATGGAATCACTTTCCTGAAAGAGGCCAACTTACGAACTGAAGGAAGGAACGGAATGAGAACCCTGCTAAGATGCCCACCTCCACTGACCAGTTGTTTGATTCTGTGATTTCATATTAGCTAATTTGAATTTGTTTTCTGCCACCAAAGGTAGAAATATACTGACATTGTCATTTACTGCAAAATGTGGAAGAACATAGAAAAATAAGCAAACAACCACAAAGTACCAAGGGTTAAAGTAAAAGCTTGTTTTAGACACTATGGAAAGGAGAAAGGAAGGGATTTTTTTAAACACAGCATCAATTCAGGTATAATTGTTGGATGCCTTCCATGTGCCAGCCACGGTACTGGATGATCTTTGCTTGGATTCTTTATATTTCCAGCAGGAAGCATTTGTTGGGGGTGTCAAATCATTCTGTACCCTTCTTTGTCTTTTAAGTTGGACATGTAAACAAACGTCATACAGGTTGGTAAGAAAAAAGTCAAAAAGAAGTTTAATAATGGCCTGTATCCATCATGTGTCAGTGTGAGTTTAATAATGCATGTATCCACCATGTATGGATAGGAAAGACCCAACACAACTGAGAAACTCACCATGTGGCTTCAGATGCCATCTTAAACGGCTTAGTTAAACAAGGGACGTTGGAAGAAGAAAGGGGAAGATCAGTTAGAAAGTTTACCAAGAAAGACACAGTAAACTTAGTTACATAGATTGGAATTCTTCCTTCTCCGGTAAAACAAGGTAGGGAATTTAGGTCTTCCAGTGCTGTGAGGCAGGTGCCCTATAGAGAAAAGTTTACTATAAATATCTTTTTCAAAAGCAATTTACACCAAGCCTCCAGGGCTCCTCTTATGAAGTCCACCTTCTGCCAAAGTAATATTGGGGATGGCAGAGTTTTGCTTCCCTATACATTCTTTGACCTTTTTGGTGTTTTCTTTGTGCCTTTTCTTGGTTGGTTACAGAGCACCTGTATGATCTGGATAGGATCCACTGTTGTTCCATCTGTGATGTGGCATTTGTTACTTAGAGTTTAATTATGATTGTACTGTGTCAGGGAAGACCACAAATGGGCTAGGAAAAGCACCTGTTAAAATAAAAATGTTATTAAAAAAATCATGGGTGTCTTTCTTCTAATCAAATCAAATTGCACACATGTTTAGATTTAAAACACTAACTTATTAAAACGAGGCCTCAATTATGTATCCCTTTCACAATGCAGGAGGTGCGTTAGCCACAATTATCTGTTGTTACAAAATTGCACGCGCAAATAATAGCACCCACAATTGTCTAATTGTAGGCTGAAGATGAAGGGCAAGCAGTTATTTGTTTCTCGGATGTCTGGTGTTGCTTGTCATTAGCTGGTTGAGGCACAAGCGACTGCACCGGCTGAACTTTGCCCCCAAAGGGGCGGGGCCCACGTGGCCCGTCCACTGGACAGGGACTTCAAGAGCAAAACCCCTCCTTACCTCTGCAAGAGTGTGCTGCTCCCTGAAGAGACCTTTATCTTCCCTCTCAGCCTTTCATTTTGTACAGTTTACCTACATTTTATGTATAACTTCATCTGTTTTAATTTCTTCAGGAGTCATCTTCTAGTATGCGACTGTTTTGTTTTTTTTTAAACTTCATTTAAATATTTTCTTCATTTCTTTATTCCCACTTCCCTCACATGGAGTAAGATCAGAAATTCTTCCTTGCTTATGAGAGCAGCGAATAGGAAGGGATATAGTACTCATTCACTGCGACCAGTATTAGTTTCCAGTTGTTTCAAGGGGGCCAAATTAGGAATAAAAAGGAGAAAAATCTTTTAATAGAAAGATAAATCATAATTAAAACAAATCAGGGATCTGAAAATCACAGGCATTCCTCTAGCCATTTTCCTGTAACAAGTTCTGTTTATGTGGTGATGTCACCATTACTCACCCACAGGACTGTGTGGGAAAATAGAGGCACACACAAATAACAAGAAAACAAGCATTCTAATTTGAACGCTTTGTTTTTTCAGGAGAGTAACCACTGGGTGGGAAACGTGGGAGCAGCTCCCATGAAATTACTCAGTATATGTGTAGAATTACTGAGATTAGGATTTTTAATTTCTACCTTTGCTTCCAGGACACTGCTTCTTTCCCTCCCTACTCAACTCTAGCTCTCCCCAGATAGCTAAAATCCTGCACAAAAAGTTCTTAAAAGTGCAAATAATCCTCTTTCTTTTAAGTTACTCTTAGGATTTCTCCTCTGGTTAGTGAGAATCCTGAAAATTAATCTTCAGTGCTCTCATCTCAGAAATAGACCTCTTTTTCAATCAGTTGCAATGAAATAAAACTGTCTGGGGAATGAAGTTCCTTGAATTAAATTTTAATTGTGATTTCTCATTCAGTCTTACATGTTTGTGTAGATTCCTTTGTTAGTCTTCATTATATCCCCATTTTGACTTACAAATTTCTTAAATCAACATTTCAGATCTTGAAAGGTTATGGACAGTGAATTTTTTAGGAAAAGTCACAATTGAGAATTAATATTTTCTCATACAACATGATATGTTGAGGAAATATTGCTGAATATAATTATCTTAATGGATATGTCTGTCAAAGGTTTGGTTGCTGACAACATAGGTCACTACAGCTGTTGAGGAGATTTATTAAGGAAATATTACATAACTCACACAATGCCCAGAGTTGACAGAAAACTTGAGTTGATGCTGCTCACTCAGGAATAATGAGATCAGGAAGAACACCGTCAAAAAAAAGCTCCAACACTGCATGAGACCTTTCTAATGAGACACCATTGTGGCCATCTGCAGTCACTCCTCACTGATAAGATAACAAATCTCTCCAACAACTTCATGGAAAGAACTGGATGCCCCTCTACTTTATTTTCCAGGAAATTTGATAACTCTGCATGTGACTGTATTTTGTGAATGCATAAATATCTTTTTGGAAAATGAGTCTCTTAGCACATCACTTATCTGCCCTACAACAAGATCTCTACATGCTCAACCTATCTGCCTCAGCTACTCCTGGAAATCCAAGCAGCCTCATCTGTTGCTGTTCAGGAGGGCAAGTCTTCACCCAGGAATAAAGGACATAGTTCCACAAAAAAGAAAAGACCAGCAGGCCAAACATGGACTGATGCCTTGTAGCAAGAGGAGTTGGAGTGACCAGAGGGGGGAAGGAGGGGAGGGAGATTGGGTGGGTATTAGGGGATACACTACAACCATACAAACATGCCTATTATTGTATGGTAATTCCAAAATAAAAAAATTTTTACAAAGAGAGAAAAAAAGAAAATGAGTCTCTTTCCTGTCTCCTGGCTGCAAAAGAGTCCAGGAAATGCATTCTATCCTCTATCTATTGCAAGGGTTGGCAAACATTTCCTATAAAGGACCAGACAGTAAATATATGAGATGTGTTCTCTTTCACAACTCTTTGTTGTAACACAAAGCAGCCGCAGGTGATACATAAACAAAGGAGCAAGGGGTGTTCCACTGTAATTCTGTTCAGGGCATTGGGATTTGAATTTCACAAAATCTTCACGTCACAAAACAGGCCCCTTCTTTTGATTTCTTCCGGCCATTTAAAAATATCATAAAATAAACCCTCAGATTGTTGACAACAAGTCAGTGAGCGAGAGCTCAGTCCACCAGTGAGAGCAAGGCTTTATTTGCAGCCCTTAGGAGCTTTACAACCCTTCCCAGAGTCACAGACCTGGGAAATTCTGTAGGTGCTCTCTGTGAGGAAAAAAATTACAGAGCTTATCGAAGCACAGTGCCTCCTAGAGATAAGACTATAAATTCTTTAAAGAGGGAAAAGCAGGTAAAAGGAAGTGAACCTACATGCCTGTGCAGTAATAGGTTAGTCTATTTGAAGCTGGGCTCTGATAACGTTTGCCAGTCCCTGTGAGAAACCTATTGTTTCTCTAAAGACCTCAAATTCTAGAAGTCAGGGTGCCAGTTTAATAGAGGTGATGTATAAGTTTGTAAACCCAGATTATTTAGTAGTCAGGGGACTAAGCATCATAAGCTCCAGTCCCCGAATGGTTCTATTTGGGGTGTCCTTTTATCAATTTTGAATCCATGATTACAATATTTTATTGTTTTTTATTTTTTTTGGACAAATGGCACTGGGTAAAATCGATATCCACAAGGTAACCAAGTTGGACCCTTCTTTTACATCGTATACGAAACTAATTAAAAGCAGATCAAATATTTAAATGTAAGTGCTAAAACTGGAAAACTTACATGAAAACAAGGGAAAATCTTGAAGGTGCCCACATTAGAACACCCTGAAAAAGGTCTCCTTAAGGAGTCTTGCTCTGGAATCTAGACTACTTTGAGCAAAAGCAATGCAGTCCTTGAAGGCTGAGGAGAGGCTTCTCTCCTTGCCGAAGTTCTTTGCCCTTCTCTAATCAAAGAAGAGATGTCCATGTCCTGAACCACTGCTCTTTTCCTAATCATAAAAGCAATCACTGTTTATGATCTAGATGATTGTAATTTGTAGAGGGGGGTCTCATCTGGTTGTAGATTCATCAATGAATATGACCTCTCTAGCTAACAATTTCATCACTACTCTCAGAGCAAGGATGACAGTTCTTGTCTGTCATGTAAAGCTCCCCTTACCATCCCAAGTCCCCAAATGTAGGCTAAAGACTACTGATTTGCTCCATTATCTTGAGAATTTGCAACCTTGTTGGTTATCCATACATATATTGTAAAATTTCTTTTACTTTGCTAACCCAGCTGATGCTGTTTTTGATCACCCAGCCAGTCCAAGAAGAACCCAGAAGGATGTTTTCCTTTGTGCCCTGACCATCTCTATTCTTTTGAATTTGGCTATGACTTTTCAGATATAACAACAAAAGCACGAGCAACAAAAGAAAAACAGATTAATTGAACTTCATTGAAATTAAGAACTTTTGTTTCTCAAAGTACACTGTGATTAGAGTAAGAAGACAACTCATAATAGGAGACAATATTTACAAGTCATATTTCATAATAGATTAATACCCAGAATATATATAAAGAGATCTTAAAACTTCAACAACAAAAGACAAACCAATTTAAAAATGAACAAAGGATTGGATAGATAGTTCACCAAAGAAAACATACAAATAGCCAATAAGTACATGAAAAAATGTTCAGGATCACTAACTCAAAATCACAAGATAGTACCTCACATTTGTTAGTATGGCTACTACAAACAAACAAGCAAACAAAAAACAAAAACAGAAAATAACAACTGTTAATGAGAATGTGAAGTTAGAACTTTTGTGCACTGTTGGGAAAGGAAAATAGTGCAGCTGCTACAGAAAATGCTATGACAAGTGCTAAGAAAATTTTAAAATAGCCTTCATATATGATTCAGTTTCCATTTTGAGTGTATACTCAAAATTATTGAAAGCAGACACTTGAGCAGATATTTGTTTTTGTTTTTAATTTTAATCTAGTTTGATTTTTATTTGGTAGTATCTTTATTTATAATCACCTTTTTTATTTTTATGCCAGTTTATTTTTATTTATTTATTTATTTGTTTATTTGTTTGTTTGTTTGTTTGTTTGTTTTGAGACTAGGTCTTCCTATTTTTTGCCCGTGGAACCGCAGGCTCTTGTTGCCCGGGGTACCACAGACTCAAGCAATCCCCAGCCTCAGCTTCCCAGGTAGCTGGGATTATAGGTGTGCACCACCACGCCCAGCTATTTTTTGGAACTAGTTCTCACTATGGGCCCCAGGCGGGACTCAAACCGCGATCCCTAGCCCTGGCCGCTTCATAGGCTGAAGCTTACAGGCACGAGCCACCATGCCCGGCCTATTTATTTATTTAATATAAATTTCACATCTTTGTAATCCCAGGGATTCACTCCCCCCTCACCCTCCCCACCATTTCCCCTCTGCCCCAGGTTGTGTGCTTCAGTTTGGTGGTTAGCTTGTTTTGACTTTTCCTCATGGCTTTTGTTTATTTTTTCCCCTATATCCCATGTATTAGTGAAACCATTTGGTTTCTATCTTTTTATTTTTGACTTGTTTCTGCTAATAGGATTTCTTCTAAGTACATCCATGTTATCATAAAATCATCAAATTTGTCATTTTTAATTGATGAGTAATATTCCATTGTGTATATATACTACATCTTTTTCATCCAGTCATCTGTTTTGGGACATTTTGGTTGCTTCCAAGTCCTTGCAATTATAAATAGTGCTGCAATAAACATCCAAGCACAGGTGTCTCTTTGTACCCACATTGAGGTCTCTTCTGGGTAGATTCCCAAGAGAGCAATTGCTCTGTCAAATGGTAGTTCCATTTTTATTAATTTGAGGGTCCTCCATACAGCTTTCCATAGTGGCTGGATCAGTTTATATTCCCATCAGCAGTGTAAGAGTGCTTCTTTCTCTCTATATCCACACTAGCACTTATTGTTGCCCGTTCTTTGGATGTGGGCCATTCTTACTGGTGTAAGGTGGTATCTCATTGTGATTTTGATTTGCATTTCCCTTATTGCTAGTGATGTTGAACAATTTTTCATGTGCCTGTTGGCCATTTGTATTTCCTCTTGGGAGAAGTGTCTTTTTAGTTCTTCTCCCCATTTTTTGATTGGGCTTCTTGTTTTGCTTTTGTTTAGTTGTGCGAGTTCCTTGTGGATCTTCGTTATTAAAACTTTATCATTCTTGTGGAGGGCAAAAATTCTTTTCCCATTTAGTTGGGCGTCTTTTGTTTTCTCTGTTGTCTCTTTTGCTGCACAGAAGCTTTTTAGTATGATATAGTCCCATCTGTTTATGTTTTCCTTCATTTTTTTGCCATCTGTAGATGTGTCCAGAAAGGGATTTCTGAATTGTAATTCATGGAGGGTTTTGCCCAAGTTTTCCTCTATGTATGTTATGGTTTCAGGTCTGACATCTAAGTCTTTTATCCATTTTGAATTGATTTTTGTACATGGTGTGAGAGAGTTGTCTTGGTCCATTTTTTTGCATGTCTTAGTCCAATTGTCCCAGCACCATTTATTGAAGAGGCTGTCTTTGTTCCAGTGTAAGTTTTTCACTTCTTTGTCAAAGATTAGTTGACTATATATGTGTGGTTTTATTTCTGGGCACTCAATTCTGTTCCGTTGGTCTGATTGTCTGTTTTTTACCAGTACCAAGCTGTTTTAGTTATTTTGGCTTCATAGTATAGTTTGAAGTTTGGAATTGTAATACCTCCATTCTCTTTTTTTCTGGACAGGAGGCTTTTTGATATTTGAAGTCTTTTGTTATTCCATGTGAATTTCAGTAATTTTTGTTCTATCTCTTTTAAAAATGTCATTGGGATTTTTATTGGAATTGCATTGAGTCTATAGATTGCTTTTGGTAGGATGGCCATTTTGATGATATTAATTCTTCCAATCCATGAGCAGGGACTGTCTTTCCATTTCCTTATGTCTTCTTCTATCTCTTTTAGCAGCGTTTTAAAGTTTTCTTTGTATAGTTCTTTCACATGTTTTGTTAGGTTTATTCCCAGGTATTTTATTTTTTATTTTTATTTTTGGTGCAATGGTAAATGGGATGGTTTTTCTGATTTCTTCTTCTTCTATTTGACTTTTTGCATGCAGGAAAGTTACTGACTTCTGTGTGTTGATTTTGTATCCTGCTACCTTACAGAACTGGTTTATTATTTCAAGCAATTTTTCTGTGGATTATTTGGGGTTATGTATATAGAGAATCATGTCGTCAACATATAATGATAGCTTTAGTTCCTCTTTTCCTATTTGTATCCCTTTTATGTCTTTCTCTTGCCTTATTGCCCTAGAACTTCCAGTACAATGTTAAAAAGTGGTGGAGAGAGTGGGCATCCTTGCCTGGTTCCAGATCTTAATTGGAATGATTTTAGTTTTTTCCCATTTAGAATGATATTTCCATAGGTTTGTCATAGATGACTTTTATTATGTTGAGGTAAGTCCCTTTAACCCCCAATTTTTCAAGGGCTTTTATCACGAATGGATGCTGGACTTTGTCAAATGCTTTCTTTGTGTCTATTGATATGATCATGTAGTTTTTGTTTTTCTTTTTGTTGATGTGGTGTATTATGTTAATTGATTTCCAGATGTTGAGCCATCCTTGTGGCCCTAGGATAAATCCCACTTGGTCATGGTGAATAATGTTTTTTATGCATCATTGAATTCGATTTGCCAGGATTTTGTTTAAAATTTTTCCATCCATGTTTATTAGGGAAATTGGTCTATAGTTTTCTTTCTTGAAGCTGTCCTTATTTGGTTTTGGTATGAGTGTGGTATTTGCTTCATGGGATGTGTTTGTCAGTTTTCCTTCTTTCTCAATTTTTTGGAGAAGCTTTACTAGTGCAGGTGTTATTTCATCTTTGAATGTCTGGTAGAATTAATTTGTAAAATCATCAGATCCTGGGCTCTTGTTTTCAGGCAGAGTTTTGATAATGCCTTCAATTTCACTGCTTATGATTGGTTTATTTAAGTTCTCTATATCTTCTTTGTTCAATTTTTGATAGTTGTATCTTTCAAAGAATCTGTCCATCTCATCCAGGTTGTTGTATTTATTCCCATATAGTTGTTCATAATAATCTCTTATTATCCTTTGTATTTCTTTTGTATCTGCTGTAATTTCTCATCTTTCATTTGTGATTCTGCTTATTTGAATTCTCTCTCTTCTTTCTTTTGTGAGCTTTGCAAGGGACTTATCAATTTTATTTATATTTTCAAAGAACCAGCTTTTGGTTTTGTTGACTTCTGAATAGTCTTTTTGGTTTCTAGGTTATTTATTTCTTCTTTTATTTTTGTTATTTCTTGTCTTCTCCTGGGTTTTAGGTTTTTTTGTTGCTCTTTTTCTAATTTTTTGAGTTAGTAGATTAGGTTGTTTTTTTGACTAGTTTCTTGGTTTTTGATGTAGGACTTTATTGCTATGAACCATCTTCTTAGATATGCTTTTGCTGCATCCCAGACATTTTGGGATGTTGTGTGTCTTCTTTGTTGTCTGTTTCAAAGTAAGTTTTAATTTCTTCAATTACCCATTCTTCATTTAGTAACATGTTGTTCAGTCTCCAAGTGTTTGATGTTCTTCTTGCTTTCTTTTCATTGTTGATTTCTAGCTTGATACCTTTATGGTCTGAGAAAAAAGTTGGTACTATTTTAATCTTTTTAATCTTTGTGTATTTATTCATGTTTGTCTTGTGGCCTAGTATGTGGTCAGTTTTAGAGAATGATCCATGTGCATTTGAAAAGAAGGTGTATTCTTTTCCTTGTGGTGTAGCGTCCTGTAGATATCTATTAGGTCCAATTTGTCTAGGTCTGTTAAGGCTTTTGTGTCCTTGTGTAGATTTTGTTTTTTTGAACTGTCCTTTGTTGAGAGTGGGGTGTTGAAGTCTCCTACTACATATGTGTTTTCATCATTATTTGTTTTCAGTTCTCTTAGTAGCTGTCTTATGAATCTTGGTGCCTCATTTGGTGAGTATATGTTGGTAATTGTTATGTCTTCTTGATGGGTTGATCCTTGAACCATTAGTAGTAACCTTCTTTATCCTTTGTCACTTTTTTTTAAATTTTGAAATCTGCTTTGTCTGCTATAAGAATAACTACCCCTGCCCTTTTTGGGGGGGCATTTGCTTGTAGAATTGTTTTCCATCCTTTTGCCTTCAATCTATGCTTGTCTTTTGGCATCAGATGTGTTTCTTGGAGGCAGCAGAATGTTGGGTTCTGTCTTTTAATCCAGTCTGCAACTCTGTGTCTTTTGATTGATGAGTTTAGCCCATTGACATTTACAGTAATTATTGATATTTGAGGTGCTAACATTGGGTTTCTGGTGGTCATTTGGGGTTCTGTTTTAGTTTCTTCTTTCTTTTCTTTTTATTATTCATTCTTTTTATTCTTCTGCAGATTTCAGTCTTAGGGCTTCTTGCAGGAGTTCTTGGAGTGGGGGTTTGGTGGTAGCAAATTTCTGGAGACTTTGTTTGTCTGAGAAGGTTCTAACTTTTCCTTCATAAAGGAAGGACAGTATTGTTGGTTAGAGTATTCTTGGTTGGCACTTTTTGTCTTGGAATGTTTTGAAGATGTGGCCCCATTTGGAGCAAATATTTGCACATCTGCATTTGTAGCAGTGTTATTCGTAACAGTCAAAATGTGGAAGTACCCCAGGTGTCTATGGACAGATAAGCAAAATGGCACATACATGCAATACAATTCAGCCTCAGAACATGGATGAACCTGAAGAAATGTCAGCCACTAAAGGACAAAAGCTGTATGATTTCACTTCCATGAGGTACTCTGATATTGTGATTTATAATAAGAAATATATATTTAGTCTTCATTCTCTTTCTGGAACAGAGCTCTTAAAACTCTTGAAATTCCCAAAGTGTTGAGAGTGACAAAGGTATTTTTTGGTGACTTACAAAAATCATCTCAGGTTGGGACTGGTTCCCAGAACAACCAACCAAGTCATGAGAGGCTTGGAACTTTTGGTCCTACCTGAGACCTCGGGGAGGGACTGGAAGGTGAATCAGTCACCAGAGGCCAATAATTTTGTCAGTCATGCTGCAGTAATGGGGGAACCCTAACGACCTCATGGACAGGGTTTGGCATTTCTGGGTTGGTGAACACATGGAGATGGGGGAGTGTGGTCACCCAGAGAGGTCATGGAAACTCCACAATTCTCACCCCATCTTGTCCTTCATAGTTCTTTCACCTGGCTGTTCCTGGGTTATACTCTTTTATATTACACCAGTGATTTAAGCAAAATGTTTCTGAGCCCTGTGAGTCACTCTGACAAATTAACCAAACCTGAGAAGGTGTCATGAGAACCTCTGATTTATAGCTAGTAGATCAGGAATATGGGCAACAACATGGCTGGTGACTGGCATCTAAAGTGGGGCTGGTGGTGGTGGAGGTGTCTGTGGGCTGAAATTTATTTATTTATTTTTATTTTATTTTATTTTTGGATTTTGTACAATACATGATTGCATAATTGTTGATCCCCATGGGAATACCCCACCCCACCACGCTCCCTCTGGTTTCTTTGCCTCCTTTTTGTTGTTTGTCCATGTTTAGCCCTTTAGTCTTTTTGTTCTTTTTTTTTTTTTTAATATCTTCATTGCCCAACCTGAGTGCCTTTGGCTTGTATCAATGCTTCTTGTTTCTTGGTGGCTGTTATTTCTGTTGTTTTCTGCCTCATTTTGCTGCTTCATCCCATTAGGTCTCAGGTCTTTGGCTTTGGGGACCTGATTCCCAGTCTTATGTTTTGGTAGAACTGCTCCTCAATGGAGACAGCCATCAGCTGATGGTAGGTCTCCTAGTCTCCTTTTCAGGAGCTTTGCTGTTGGGCCACTGCCATTCTGTGGGCATCCTTCCTCTGGCAAAGGGAGTGTGCTGTTCTTTATTGACTGCATCTCTGTGCCAGGTTTATGGTCGTAGCTCCCCAGTGAGTGGTGTGCATAACTCATGTTTGTTCTCACAGTTCATTGCTCTGTGAACTTGCTCTTTTTGAGTCCTGCCTTAGAGGCATTTGTTTTTAAAGTCTTTCTTGCTGTTCCTTGCCTCTTCTGTTTCTGTGGTCGAAGTTTGTCTCTATGTACTTACTGGTGGAGTGGGCAGCTCGGAGTGGAGGCCAAGAGGGGACTGTGGCAAGCCACCCACCCAGCCCCCACCTCCCAGCGGCACACTGCACTCTGCTTCTTCGCAGGCCTCAGGTGTGCACCGGCCAGCCCTGCCGTTCCAGGAAGCAGGCCCCCGGCCATGCCCCATCCCCACCATGCCGGGGTGAGGTGTGTGTGTAACAAAGGCAGGTTGTGCAACGGGTGCAGTGGCGGCTGATGTCCGGGCTGCTGCAGGCGTGGGCCAAAACTGGCCCACGCAGCCCCTACACACAAGAGCCCCATCTTACCCACCCTCCAGAGGTGGACAGGGCTGGTGTGTGAGGGTGCGCAGCCCTGCCATCATGGCGGGGCCACAGGGGTGGTGGGCCAGGCTGAGCTCTCAGCCCACAGGCCCTGCAATGGCTGCCCCAGTCGTTCCTGGAAGCAGCTTATTTATTTATTTTTAATTAATCATTTTGCTGTTTACGTACTTTTGTATATATGTATATACATTAGTGTAAATACATAATATATACATACATGCATACATACATAATATATACATACATGCATACATACATAATATAGACATACATGCATGCATACATAATATATACATACATGCATACATGCATATGCATATACTTAAACCTTCATCTTGATCTTGTGCTCCTTCCCTAACTTCTCCCTTCCCCAGCCCCCTTCTTAGCTGCTTATGTGGGTTGAAATTTAACAGATGGGATTTGACATGATCTTCAAGTAGAAAGTACCAGAATTGAGTCAAATTGTAGGACACCCAGCTGATGTCTGAGAGTTGTTTGGTCATGTGTAAAAAATACTACATGCAGTGAAATTCTTGATCAGATAGATCTCTGCAGGAACCTAGAATAGTCAATTTCACATTGAGAGGAAGTAGAATGGTAGATGCTGGGGTTGGGGAAGATGGAGTGGGAAGTTACTGTTTAATGAAGATTAACTTTCTGTTCTGGGGATGAATGGTAGCGGCGACTGCACAGCAAAGTGAATGACCTTACTGCCACTAAAAACACTGAAAGATGCTTATGGTGGTAAATTTTCTGTTGTGTGTGTTTTACAACTGAAACACAATGAGGTTCCACTTCATACCCATAAGGATGGCAATTATAAAAGCAAATCAAAAAACCACAGAAAATAACAAATGCTGGTGAGGATATGAAGAAATGAGAACCCTTGTATACTGCTGATGGGAATGTAAAATGATGCAAAGTATGGAAAATAGTTTAAAGGTTCCTCAAAAAATTCAACATAGTACTATCATATAGTCTGGTAATTCCATGCCTAGATATTGTGAAAACAGAACTCAGACATGTCCTGACACACTGATGTTCACAGCAACACTTTTCCCAGTAGCCAAAAGGTGAGAATAATCCAAAAGTTCTTCAAAAGCTGAATAAGATAAACCAAATGTGTCATATACATCCAATGGAATATTGTATCCCACAAAAATGAATAAAATTCTGATACAGGCTGCTAAATATGGTGAGACTTGAAAACATTATGTTAGGTTGAAACAAATCGAAGGTAAATATTGTATGACTACATATGTGGGGTACCTAGAATAGGCAAATTCATGGAGACAAAGTAAAATAAGCATTGTCAGTAACTGAGAGGGGAAAAAAGACTTGGGAAGTTATTGTTTAGTAGGTATAGAATTTCTGTTTGGGAATACGACAAAGTGCTGGAACTCAGTGGTGATGGTGACCTAAGCTCATGAATGAACTTAATGCCACTGAAATGTATACGTAAAAATGTTTAAAGTATAACTTTTATTTAATGTATATTTTACCATAATAAGAAAAAAAAAGCATTCCTAGTTCACACTACAAAAATAGGGATTAGGTTAAATTTGGCTCATGGTTGTATGTAACTTTCCAGTATCATTTTATACTACAAGAAGAAAAGCTAGCCAAGGCCTAGAGTGAGTGAGCCAAGCAATTGTAGTAGTGGCCTCAATGGCTGAGTGACTTCTGCTTATCAGTTAAATTTATGTGCTCTTCTGGAGATTAAAATCCCCTTGCACAAATTCCAAGAATTTATTTCAATTATCACTCCTCAAAATTCTTCCACATTCTCATTGATTATCTTGCTTCCTTTCACCCCAGGCAAAGCATTCTTTTGTAAAACTAACCCTTGGCTTTTCTCTTGATTCTATCTTCCTCCTAACTTTTAGATTCTTGCTCCATTAATCATCTCTTCCTCTCCACGTCTGTCTTTTAGCAGCAAGTCTGCCCGTGCTTCTGCTGATGGAAGAGAACCTTGAGTGACCCTCAACTCATACTTGATCTCTTTTTTATTCTCTACATTAATTTCAAAAATGAGTAGCTTTCACTACAAGAGAAATATGTAACCACTCATTCTTTAATTTACATCCTTGTGAACCAAAGTGTCCCTTTAAAAGTATTCCCTGATTCTCACTATTACCTCTCCTTTGGACCTTTCTGCTTGGTGTACTCCCTGTGTTAAGTGTTCCTTCTTAGTCCCCTTTTCAGGATCCTTTTCAAATCCATCCATTGTATTACTGAGCACTTACCATCCCCCAAGCCCTGGGGTGGTTGTTGAGGTGCTCTCTCCAACCTCTCTGTATCTCCAGACGTTCTTTCCAAGGCCCCCTAGATACTGTTATTCTTGCTGTGTTCCTCCCCCAGGTAACCTGCAAGCTCCCTTGGTATTGAGAGCTCACTTGGTGCCAAGTCTATTCAATGTGCTTCCCATGAATGCTTGTGAGCTCATAGGAGCAATGAAACTATCTCATGAAATAGGTGCTATTAACATCCCTATTTTTGAGGTGAGAAATCTGGAGGTACAGATCAATAGCACAAAGTTCTGCAGCTAATAGTGTGCTGATAAGAAACTCAAAGCAGGCTGTTTATATGGAGGACTTATTTTCCTTATACTGCTTCTGCCTCACCTTCAAATACCCTTTCCATGCTAACTGCATGTGAGTCTTTATGAAGCAATATCTCATAGTTTTTATTTGTGTATCCCTGATGATTAGTGAAGCTGAGCACCTTTACATGTACCTGTTGGCCATCTACAGGTCTTCTTTGGAAAATTGCTTATTCAGAGACTATCCATTTGTCAGTAAATTTTTTGAGTTATATGAGTTTTCTCAAATACACTTTGGATATCAACTCTTTATTAGATATATATTTTATCCCAGTTGGTAGGTTGCTTTTTAATTTTGTTGATGTTTTCTTTTGCTGTGCAGAGCTTTTTATTTTTATTTTTTAACTAATTTTTTTTTTTGAGACTGTGTCTCACTATGTTGCCTGGGGTTGTCCCGATCCCATGGGCTCAAGTGATTCCCAGTCTCAACCTGGGATTACAGGCTCCCGCCACTGCACCTGGTTGCTTTTTCAAGACCAGGTTTCACTATGTTGCCTGGAGTTGTCTCAAACCTGCGAACTCAAGCAATCCCTGGCCTCTTGCCTCCCAGTGCTTGGATTACAGATGCGTGCCACCACGCCCAACTTCTAGAAGCTTTTTATATTCTCCCAATTATCTATTTTTGTTCTTGTAAGTGATCAATATTTTACTACAATGATTTACTAAGAAAAGAAATAAAATATTTTTACTGATAGATTCATTTACTATTAGATTGTTAGAAATAAAATTACATTTCAATAAATATAACCAGAAGAGCAAAAAAGAGAAAAATACAAAAATTAAGCAGATTGTTGATGACAGCATATATACAAATGATTAATCTAGGCAATCACTGCCACTTTCATAATCTTGGGTTATTTCATGTTTGTTTTTTTGAGAGTAGGTCTCGCTATTTTTGCTTATGGAACTGCAGGCTCACGTTGCCTGCAGTTCCTGCACAGACTCAAGCAATCCCCAGCCTCGGCTTCCCAGGTAGCTGGGATTACAGGCACATGCCACCATGCCGAGCTATTTTTTGGGACTAGGTCTTGCTACGTACCCCCAGCAGGACTCGAATCGCACTCTCTAGCCCTGGCAGTGGCTTTCTAGGCTGCCACTTACAGGCATGCGCCACCATGCCCGGCCCTATTTCATGGTTTTAACTAAACAAAAATTTATGAATGAAGTAGAATTCTCCATGTTAGATGTCTATATGTAAACTTTCAATAGTGCCATTCATATCTATATTTAAGAGTTTTAATATGACAAATGAATTCATTTTTTAAGGGTTTTAATAAGACAAGTGAGCTTGTTTACTAACTTTCTAATCTTGGTTGGGTTGACGGTAACTCACAAAATGTAAGGGACAATGTACATCTAAACTATTTCCATCTTATATTTTAGTAATACTCAAAATACATAGAACACCAACCTCACAGTGATGTTTTGGCAGAATGGAGGAAGATATTTCAGAGTAATTTGAACAAGCTTATGTTACCAATTTAAAAATTTTATACAAAATGGAACAAAATTTGTCTTCAATCCTTCATCAATAGCCAGCCCTGATAAGCCTATCCTCAGAAAGTATAATGAAATTTAAATTAACTTTCTATAAGAAAATTTAGACCCATGAATTTCCTACATTTAGTTCAGCTGACTATTTGGAGGGAAGTTTTATTGATACAGGAAGTGGTATGTTGATTTACATTCTGGCACAAGTTCCTTAAACTGGGTAACTAATTCAGAATGTTTTCCAGCCATTGCAGCTGTGCCATCAAAATATAATCCCATACAAAATCCGAACCCCAGACATATTTATGGACAATGTAATCCTTTATAGTGTGATACAGTTCACAGTTGTGTTTATTGGCCTTGACCCTGAGAAAAGAAAAGAACTATTTCTTCCTATCACTGTCATGTTTAAATCATACATACACTAACAGGATAGTCAAATAGTATTGGTGTATTCATCAAGTTAAATGAAAAAAACTTTGCTTTTTTTTTTTTTAACCACCTTTTTGTATGAACTAACCTTCCACATCAGCAGTCTGTTTCCAAATATGTTTCTGTGGAAAATGGCATTTGAACTGCCTCCTTTGTCACAGCTTCACCAGACATTTCTTCTTTTTTTAATTATTAACATTTATTTTGTAATTTTCATACATTACTAGTCACATTTGTATGGTTGTGGTTGTCATTCCCCTTAGGTTTGACTCTCCCTTCCATATTGAACCCCCATTCCCCAACCTACTCCCTCACCCCCCTTCCCCACTCCAGTCACTCTAGCACCTCTCACTGCAAGTCATTGGTCCATGGTTGGCCCACTGGTCTTTTCTTTTTTCTGAGACTAGGTCCTTTCTCCTGGGTGTGGACTTGCACTCCTGGACAGTAACAGACCAGGCTGCTCAGATCTTCAGGAGCAGCTGAGGTGGATAGTCAGGCCAAGCGTGTCAGGAACTTGTTTTAGGGCAAATACATGTTGCGCTTCTCCAGGATCCTTTCTGGTATCTGTCATGTGTTGCTGGTTCTGTGCTGTACAGTTCTGATATTTTGGTTTAGGAATCCAACTCCAAACTGCTAGCAGTGCAGGCATTCCCTGCTGGGGACAGACTTCCCCAGGTAGCATTAGCAGACATTTCTAAGCCAGCCTCCTGCATGCACTCTTGCATCCATGTCTTCCAGCTGTTTGCATGCTTGGTCTTAACAAACCCCAAATACAACTTCAGAAGTCTGCAAAACTGCTTATGTGTGAAGTAGTTAAATCTGCTTCTGTCAGGTTTCTAGTTCATATTCTTTCTTTCAAATAATCTTTCTTTGCTGATTTCTACAAAAGTCAGTTCAGTTTTGAAGGTGTCATTGCTTATACCTTTCTGTGAGAGTTGGTATTCACCTTTCTATGAATAAGGCACTTTGTATAGCATTTCACCATCAATTTTATGGCCCACAAGGGATCATACTTCTGAATAAAACTAGTATGAATTCTTTTGTCTTCGTTTCCTTAGAAATCTCTTCTGTTATTTTGGTTTACTAATCCCACCACACTGTGCATCTTTTCTTGAAAAAGAAGATCTGAAAACTTGATTCTAAATCCATAAACTTGGGCTAAAATATAAGTGATAAATGAAAAAAATAATTTTATTTCCTTATTTAGCTATTGAGTTAAACTATATATATATATATTTAAATTATATTAAATTGTATGTATATATAGTATTTGAGGATCAAGTCTAAGATGTTCATGCTTATATAAATTATACACATACTATTTTTATGACATTATTATTTTTTGATTAAAAATATTCAAATAATTGATCTGGTTATTTCAGGTGACTAATACATGTCAATAGTATATGGATAAATACATGGGTATAGTAAAAACATAAAAGTATGTCTTTTCGAATGAAATTGTAACATGATGTTATAAGCCAGGAACTGTGTCCAAGAGTACTTGCCACCAGCACCCAACTGCAAGCAGGCAGAAAGGGTTTATTTAAAGTCATAAGTCAGCTCCTGAGAGCAAAGCTACAGGGCTAAAGAAACAGTCCAGCTCCTGCCAGCGCTGTGCAAGCCCGAGGAGATTTATGCAAGGAGAGCTAATAAGCAGAATAGTTCCCATGCAGGAAGGAGTCCCAAGATGAGGGTTGCCCCTGGTGAAAACAAAATCAAGGTATTTATAGTTATGCTCCTGTGTTGGGTCTAGAGGATGAGCCTTCCTCAAGCAGTTTCTTGGTTAGCTTTGGCTGATATCCTGACATAGGTTAACTGGTGATAGTGTTTTGAGCCTTTTTTCCCCCTTGTTACTGACTTTTCCCTCCTGTTCTGTCTGGGGGTGGGAGGGATGTCTCCTGGGGGGTCCCAGTCCATATCCCTCCAGTCACAGATCAAATCCCTCAAAGTCAGTGTGTGAAAGAAAAATAGGAAGGAAGGAAGGAAGGAAGGAAAGAAGGAAGGAAGGAAGGAAGGAAGGAAGGAAGGAAGGAAGGAAGGGAGAAAAGTTCTATACAAACCCAGATTTCCTAATAAGAAGTCTTCCATATTTAGTTGGGTTTTCAGATAACAGAACCCAATTTTTTGTGGGTAAATATTTAGCAATGTTGATGACACCGTGTTTGATTTGATTAAAAATAAGAATGATGTGAGGGGAGGAAAAAAATAGGAATGATGATAATGTTATTAAAATAAATGCTTTTGTTGCTATCTTACTCACTTTTGGATTCCAACTGACCTTAACTGATGGTATGTTGTAAGCAATCCTGCTGCCCACGATGCATACAGTCTAGTCATATGAGACTCATTCTCAAAAGCTTGATCTAACTCCCCCCCTCCCCCCAGCAGAGATTTCACTTGGGACACAAGGCAAATGCTTACAACCACATTATGATTTTATTGGGGGGAATCCACATTACAACAAGCAAGCATACAGTTCAACTGGCAGTAAAAGGAAGAGGGATGTGAGCCACCATAATGAATTTCTGGGAGACCAGCTCTCAACAGAGGGTGGATTGGGCCTCGGGAGTCCCCTATTGGATCATTTCATGGGGAGGTGACCCCACTTCTCAGAGCTAAGTCTCTGGCTGCTTTCCTCAGAACCTGAAAAAGCCTTCTGACACCCATGAGCTCCATGAGTGTGCAGTTCAAAGAGTCTTGAGTTGGGTTTATTTGACTCAGATTTACACTAATTTTAGGTTATCTGTCCTTGCCTTCCACACATTTGTCCATCAAGTAGTTATTTTTCAGATTGCTAAATCAAGGCACTCCATCTCAATTGTCCCCACTTCTGGATCAGTCAGGGTTATTACAATATGAATATATATAACAAATCTACACCACAGAGACATACCACTCAATTTCAGACACCCTCTATCTGGCATTAATCCCGTTTTAATGACATGCTGATATTAAATTTTTATGTAAGTTTATGAATGCTTACTTTCAACTTCTGTACTTACCCTATATGGCCCAACTTTGTGGACAGGCTGATGGTGTTTTCGAGGTGACCTTCATGTTTACAAGGTTGTTCAAGATCATTTCTGGTTTGGATCACATTTAAAATTACAACCTAAAAAGCTCTCAATTTATAAATCTTATTATTGCATGTACAATCACTTTTAACAGAGTATTTGCAACTTAAATAACTCTTTAAATGTTTAAAATTGCAGTTTTATTTTGAATATATTTCCTTTTTTGTCTTTTATTATCTGGTTACCAAAATGTCTTTATCAGTTTCTTACAGGATTATTGTATAGACACTAAATTAAATTAACAAAAATGGTTAAATATGACTTTCTTCTAATTATTCCATTATTCTTTATGATTCACATAAAATTCTCTAATTCCTCTGAGGGCTAAATCAAATGAACTCAAATAATTTCCTAAATTGGAACAACAGTTTGCCAGATACCTTAACATGTCAAATTCTGAAGTCCTCCAAGTACTTAAAATACCAAATATACACAGACTATTCTAAACTTAACATAAAAGTAAAATAATTTAAATTTCATTTCCTTCATCCTTTCTATATTTAATTACAAGTCTTTCAAATAAGGAAATGATTAAATGATTATGCGCTCTCAAACCATCTCTGACATTTCAGCCTCATGTTCTGAAGCTTCCAGCTGAATCCAGAAAGGTTCTGTCCAGGTCACAGGACTTGCCCTGTTTTTTGAGGGTTTTTTATTTGTTTGTTTGTTTTTAGATTGAATCCTGATTCCTGATATGTCCCCTGGAGCCTGAGCCTTGTGAGTAGTAGTCCTAATGTTACCCCCCAAAATTCATAAATTTACAGATTTAATTGTCTTTATTAAATGAAACATGAATTAGGCAGCATTTCATCTACCAGGTAAACTAAGAATGCTGCAAGGGCTTGCAGAAAGTGGAAGGTTTTTATAGTCAAAAAGAGGGTGGGGCAAGGCTATTAGTGAAAGAAAGATCACTTCTGGCAAGGCCACCTCCACTCCTGGGAAGGTAGCTGTGTCTTATCATGCAGGTTACCCTCCATAGTGCTGCTCAGAAAACTCCAGGCTAATTGGTTTTAGGTTACACTTTTGGGAGAGATTGAAACTATAATTGGGTTTGATAGTAAGTCCGGATGGGAACCTTGCATTTTGGGCCTGCCTTTTCTATTTTAAACACAAGTTCCCATACTTTCAAAAAAGAGTATCATAGACCTGGACCTTGGGTTTTAGCATATCATTATATAATTCTCCCCTCTATTATTGGAAATCTGTGAGTTCTCTAAAAAATGATTGCATAATATCCTGATGTCACTATTTAATTCTGCTTATTCTGAGGGTTGGTCTAATTTGTTATGAGTAAAGTCATTTTGCTAATAATAAAAGCAAAGGAAAGTTTTAGAGTACAAAAAATAAACACAAAGCCATTTAAATTTCGCCATAAATTTGTGGCACTGAATACAACTGTAGAGAGATAGCCTAATTTTAGGAGATACACAACTACTTTTAGGAACATAACACAAATACAAGTAAAGAAATAGGTAAAAGCCCATTTAAGTGGGCACAATTTAAGACCACTTAGAGTGTTTAATCTAATTATTTATTATCTATTTACCCTTTGACTCTATGCTTAAACTCCAAGCATTTCTTCCTTACCGGTAAGGAGAAAACAGTGTTTCATTCCAGATTCCACCAATGACAAAAAGCTTGATATTTAGCTGCATAAATTCATAGCTGTTAACTGAATCCAATTAAAATCAAATAGAAAGTTTTTAGTAGAACATCGGGTTCACTATAGTGGTTTTTCACTGGTTATTTCATAAGACAGTACAGTACACGTTTTCTGAACTTAATGTTCCTATTCATTTTATTTATCTTTTTTCTTTTTTTTTTTTTTTGAGACTAGGTCTCGCTATTTTTGCCTGTGGAACCACAGGCTCACGCAGTGAGCCTGTACCTGGGGTACCACAGACTCAAGCAGTCCTTAGCCTCAGCTTCCCAGATAGCTGGGACTACAGGCGCGTGCCACCACGTCCAGCTATATTTTTTTGATACTAGGTTTCGCTACCTGCCGCCCTGCGGGACTCAAACCGCAATCCCTGGCCCCAGCCACACCTTCCCAGGCTGCCATTTACAGGCATGCGCCACCATTCCGGCTATTTATTTCTTATTTATCACTCATTAGTTAGTATTCTTTCCTGAAATAGTCAGTGGCTTCATACAAGTTTAATTTATCGTCACAAAACAGTTCAATACAGGTTGGGAAGAGGTTTGGTTCTCTTCCACACTGTCATTTGAAGATACAGGTTTCGTCTACGGCCATACCACCCTGAACGCGCCCGATCTCGTCTGAAGATACAGGTTTCTTATATTCAGAAGGTTCTGTTGAATCTTCTACCCTCTGTTCTCTGTGAACTTCAAATACCTTATCTGTAAAATGGAAACAATAAAACCTTTCAAAGAGATGTATCAAATAAATATCTATTTTCCCCCACTTGAATTTAAGTTCAGTAAGGCTAGAAAATTCTTCTTACTCATTGTCATACTCCTGGCATATGCTAAATGCTCAGGTAGCTTAATGATAGTTTTAGTAATAGCTT
>PVHY01015564.1:0-35749 GCA_004024945.1 Uropsilus gracilis | reverse complement strand
GAGGAGGAGGGATCAATTAATTCACAATTGTGATAAATCAATAAAATGAATTAAAAAAAATAAAATGCCTAGTCTCTGATACAAAATAATGTATGTGATTTCTGATAAAATTATAACATTATTTGGCCCTTTAGTTTGAACATTCTGTTTTAAAAAATGAGAACAATATAAACAAAGAATACCCAGAATCAAATCTAAGAACATTTGACTACTTAACTGAGGTGAGTATGTAGATTTCAGAAATGAAGTGTGGTGATTATTTAATGTTATTAAAGAAAAGTAGAGTTGAGTCAGATAATACCAACTATATTTATCTACTTTAACTAGGATCAACTAGGCATCTATTTCAGTTGGACTTTCTTGTGGGAATAAAAGTAGTTATTATCTGAACTATAGTTAATACTGTGAATTATTTTAAATAAAAACACTTCTCCCAGAAAATAATGTAAATTGATACAACAATGGTAATAATATATTCTGAACTCAAAATTAAAAGATCTGGAATGTATTTTCTTTTTTTAAGTTTTTTTTTTTTTACTTTAATATTACTTTAATATTAAGATAGCCTCTTCAATTAATGGTGCTGGGAAAATTGGACTAAGACATGCAAAAAATGGACCAAGAAAACTCCCTTACTCCATGTACAAAAATCCACTCAAAATGGATTAGAGACTTAGAGGTCAGACCTGAAACCATAGCATACATAGAGGAAAACTTGGGCAAAACTCTCCATGAACTGCAGTTCAGAAATCCCTTTCTGGAAACATCTACAGATGGCAAAAAATTGAAGGAAAAAATAAACAGATGGGACTACATCAAACGAAAAAGCTTCTGTACAGCAAAAGAGACAACAGAAAAAAAAAACTAAAAGATGCCCAACCGAATGGGAAAAAAATCTTTGCCCTCCACATGAGTGACGAGGGATTAATAACAAAGATCTACAAGGAACTCACAACTAAACAAAAGCAAAATAAAAGGTCCAATCAAAAAATGGGGAAAAGAACTAAAAAGACACTTTTACAAAGAGGAAATACAAATGGCCAATAGGCACATGAAACATTGCTCAATGTCGTTAGTAACAGGGAAATACAAATCAAAACCACAATGAGATACCACCTTACACCAGTAAGAAAGGCCCACATTCAAAGAACGGGCAACAAGAATTGCTGGCAAGGATGTGGAGAGAAAGGAACACTACTATACTGCTGGTGGGAATGTAAACTAGTTCAACCACTATGGAAAGCGGTGTGGAGGACCCTCAAGTTAATGAAAATGGAACTACCGTTTGACCCAGCAATTGCTCTTTTGGGAAATATACCCAAAGGAGACCTCAATGTGGGTACAAAGGGACACCTGTGCTGGGATGTTTACTGCAGCACAATTTATAATTGCAAGGTCATGGAAACAACCTAAATGCCCCCAAATGGATGACTGGATGGAAAAAATGTGGTATATACACACAATGGACTATTACTCATCAATTAAAAATGACAAATTTGACGATTTTATAACAACATGGATGTACTTAGAAGAAATCATATTAGCAGAAACAAGCCATAAAGAAAAAGACAGAAACCAAAAGGTTTCACTAATATATAGGATATAGTGAAAAAAATAAACAAAAACCTTGAGGAAAAGTCAAAACAAGCTAAGCACCAAACTGAAGCGCACAACTTTGAGCAGGAGGGAAGGGTTGGGGGGGGGGGCAAATCCCAGAGATTACAATGTTGTGAAATTTATTTATATCTATATATGGATATATCTATATATCTATATATATATAGATATATCTATATATATCTATATATATTTAGAATGTGGCTTATAACTTATAACTGCACAATTTAAAATTATTGATTTTCATTGGTTAGGTATTTAATTATTACAGCTGATAATGCTTTCTTAAACCAATCTCTCATAATACGTATATTATACGTATATAATACGTATAATTAGGCATATATATTTATTTTAAATCATAGGCACCATACACATTTTCTAACATAACTACACATTCTATATAAATATATCTACGATGAAGAGATGGGACAAAAAACATACAGACTACCAAAATGTAAGAATTATTCTTCCATCAAACATTACTTAGATACTGAATAGCTACAGTAATCTAGAGTCTTGATTTCTTGACTATTGATTCAAATATTTGACCAGATAACTTGTTTCTTCTTTATTTAAGACTTTTCTCAGTCTCACTTTAGAATTATATTATGAAGGCATAAATATGTCTTCAAATATTTTTTTTGTTATCCTGTGTTCAGTCATCAATATGAATGTCAGGCACTTGAGTGTTGAATGCAGTTCCAATCAGAATAGGTTCCTTTGATAAGTTATTGAATTTGGCATCAAGAAACCTAAAGAAAACAAGATAATAAATAAAACCTCAAGCTTATGACCACTCTCTTTTTTTCATATTACCCAAGATTAGAGTATAGCTGTAGACTTTTCTTATAGGTAGCATTTACTTATTCACTTTATTACTTCTCTCAGTATTATTTTTTCAGAGAACAGACACCAATATTGATTGCCACAAGTTGTTAATATTAGCACAGAAAGCTATTCTATAATTGACTTAATTCAATTGTTTTTGACTTTTTTGTCATATTTTTCTTGCAATTATTTGAGAGAATAGGAAAAGGGTGTTAAAAAAAAAAGTAGTGTCCCCCATCCTATCTTCATTGATAAAGGGGTAATTAAATTAATGGATATTTCATCTTAATTGATCATTCTGATTTTAAGATTGAAAATCATATTTTTTCAGAATATTGAACGCAATGAATCATGTTTTTTTTTAATTTCCTAAGTGTCTATTTAAAGAGCATTATTATTTCACATTATTGTTACATAATATATATCTTAGCTCCCACCACATTTAAAGATTATTCCTGTATTTTCAGTTGCTTGAATTTCATAGTAATACACCCTAGTGAATATATATGTTTTATATTGTTAGACACTTAAGACTTGGAAATCTTTATCCTTCAGTTTGGGGAATGCTTTTCTTCCCTTATTATTTTTTCTTTCTAAAATTAATGTTATTTGGATTATATACTCATATATCTTCCCTCTTTGCTCTCTACCCTTTTCCTCCCCTTCCCAAAGCTGTTTTCATACTTCTGTTCTCTACAGTTTCCTTTGTAAACTATTATGTTTTCATTTTGGGGTGTGTGTATGTTGGAGTCCTTTTTTTAAATGTGTGGTGATCATTATTACCTTTATGTTACTTTGTACACGTAAGATATCATATGTCAAAATAAAATTTTGTGTTTTCACGGGGCTAATTACTGACAGATTTCCCTATTTGATTATTGGGCAGCTACAGTGATACTTCTTTCAAGGATCTGCAAATGTACCTATATGTAGATACTTTGAGTAGGGTAAATTTTTCCATGTAATAAACTTTTAATTACTAGTCTGGTACATGCAATCAAGGTTTTGGTGCCCTAATAGTTTTGGGGAAATGAGACAACATTTGGGGAAATAAGGAGACAACATGAATATGATGAATTTATTGACTATCAATTCAATAACTTACTATTATTATGCACTGAACCTGTTGCCAAATCTGTTTATTTCAATCTTCTAAACATGTAACTCAGCTGATGGGAAGCTGGAAATGCATTTGGGGTAGTAGCATCAATTGCTTCAAGTGAGGGCAAAAAATTCCTGGTCCTTATCACCAAATTTTAAAGGCTTAGCACCAATTTTTGGCTACACTTTCTTTCCCTACATAAACTACAGGTATACTCTCAAGTTTCTATGGTTCTAAAGAAGAAATAACATGCTGCTCTCCTGCCTGCCTTAGAAACACCTAAGCAGGTGTTTCTTTCTGCAAAGCTTCTCCCGTTGCAAAACAGGAACCACAGCTCTCCTGTGCACCTGTGACTGGGCAGGTGGCTCTCTTGTTCCCCTTTTCCCTAACAAACCAGTCCTTTTAAAAGGTTGAAAGAAGTAATTTACCTTTTATTAATTCCTTTCATTTGCTGTTACAGTTCATGTTATGAGTTTATGTTCATTTCAATAGTTCATAATCTGCCAGTTTATTAAAAAAATAGTGTTTATTTCATTTGCATATTAGAAAGAGCAAACTTAAGAGCAAATACAATAGAACATGCAAAACATGATATGAAGTTTGCGAATATTAGCCTTGCTCTTCCCAATATTTTTGCAGGGCAAAATAGTGTTTCGGGAATTTTGCCCTTCTGTTATTGTCCTCTATAACTAGCATCCGTGGTATTGCACCCTCCCCTCCCTATGGCTATACATGCCTGGGTGGATGTGAGCATGTGTGAGTGGGGATATTTGAGCCTAGGGTGTGAGGCTAAAAGGGTAGCTTCACCCTGGGGGGAGAGTATGACATCATGGGATGATAGAGCCAGAGAGAATGCCAGAGAGAGAGAGAGAGACAGAGAGAGGGAGACAGAGACAGAGACAGAGACAGAGGGACAAGACAGAGAGAGACAGAGACAGAGAGACAGAGGTCAGAAAAAGAGAATGAGGATTCTTGTGGGATCAGAGGACTCGCTTGCCTCCCAGCACCCCTGGCTCTGCCCCCCCCCCATCCCCTACCACCTCCTGTATTGCACTGGTTCTGACCTTAACCTATCCGGTAACTGGGTGCACCTGTGCAACTGCTAGAATTAATAAAGAAACTTACCCAAATTGGAGAAATTGATGCTCATGCTACAACTGACATCATGAATAGCATGGTTCCATCACAGTTAGAGAGGAGGGTGGGATAGTTCAAGCAGGCAGAGAAGATGCACCAGGTAGCCTAGATGGCAGGGTAGTGCAACACAGACAACTTCAAGCATGATCCCCAGGTACACTTCTCAGCTCTGTGCTGTAGTTTAAAATTTTCTTGCATGAATCTCTAGTCGCGCTTTTATTTTCAGTATTGTAATTATTTCATTCCTTAGTTTAATAGGTCACACATTTTATCATTATATTTTATTTTAGTCTTTCAATCAATTTTATTTGCTGAAGGCATAAAAAATGCAATATATACATCTTTGAAATTCGTCCCATATGATTAAATTCAAAACTCTGCACGAAATCCTTTAGAGATTACTTTAATAATTTCATCTTGGAGGACTTTAAAATGTCTTCATCTAAATTTAATTCCTTCTCCAGTCTCTCTGTGAAAGTCTCACCAAATTTCATCGAATTATTACTTGAAACAAAAGTGAACTGAAACTTTGAAAAGTCTCATTGCATTTAAGTTCCTAAAAGAATAACCAAATGAAGTATAAATCAACGTCAATAAAGAAAGACACTATGTGTAAGGAAGTTGTTTTTGTTTGTTTGTTTGTTTGTTTGTTTGTTGTTTTCATATTCATTCAGCTCTAACACTAATTCTTTGGTTATATATTAAAGAGTAGAGTGAGTTGAGTCAAGACCATGACACTAATATGATGGTATCAGTATATTTTCTAAATATGTTGACAGAATTTAGAATAGAAGCTGGGGAATTATATGCCAGACATCAAACCCATTGGTCTTCCATTTTTATAATAGACATATTAGATTTAACCACTTGTTTTAAAATTTGCATTATGAATGCATTTTCTAACACAATAACTATCACATTGAAATTAACTGCTAGAAAATAGTAAGAGTAATTACCAAATCCAACTTTCTATTGATTACTAAGTTTTGCTGACTGAAAGTCACTTCAAATAAACTCAAGAAAGTAATGTAAATTCCGCCAACTGAATTGAGTTATAAAGGAAAGACTTTTGGTAGAAATGAGAAAAAAGAAATGAGGTAGAAATATAGTTGTTACAGAAACCAAAGAAGGAGAAAATATATTTTAAATTATTTTTGAAAATAATTGAAAAAAAAATCAAGGAAATTTGGAATGTTTGCTGTGCTGTGAAGTATGTAGCCCCGCTAACTAAATCACCACCCCTTGCCCCCCACCTCTCTAGGAGTTTAAAAACTGATTTCTATTATCTCGCATAATTTGATGTTAAAGACTACTCAACAGACAGAATGGGCAGAGATTGATTTTATTGTAAAACTGTTTTAGTGTTCAGAAAGTAGAGGTCTAAGTACCCAGGTCTATTCAAAACAGAGTGAGACAGTAATTTTACTTCTTGAAACATGGAGCTCAAGGAATTAAGGCTACTAGTTTTCCCACAGGTATTGGGAGCCCGGGTGCTATCATTTCAAAGAGATGATTTTCAGGTCCTGAGAAAGATGGTTTCAGATGGTAAAACTGGCAAGAAGTTTTCTAAACAATCTTAAGATTTGTATCTCAAAGGGACACAAAAGGAATTTACAATTACAAGTCCCCTGATGTAAATGCTGCAAGGGAACTAAAGTACCCCAAATCAAGAAACCTATTTTCATTATTTTGCAAGTTGATATCCAATTTCCCTGACTTCATTTGTTGAATGATACTGTTTTCTCACCATTGTCTAGTCTTGGTATTCTTGACAATATCAATTTACTGTATGTTGATTGGATGATTTCTGAATTTTCTCTTTTGACCCTTTAGTCTGTGTGTATGTCTTTGAGCCAGCAGCTTACTATTCTAATTATTGTGGCTTTATATTAAAACCAGGAACTGTGATGACTCCAGCTTTGTTATTTCTAAAGATTGATTTGATCCACTTGATCTCTTGTGCTTCCATATGAATTTTGGAATTGTCTTACTATAAAGCATGTCACCGTGACTTTGATAAAGATGGCATTGAATTTGTAGCTGGCATTTGTCTAGTGTGGACAATTTAACAGTATCGATTTCCATCCATAAGCAAAATATGTCTTTTTACTTTTCTTTGTCTTATTTAATTTATCTCATTAATGTTTTGTAGCATTTGATAAGTCGTTCACAATCTTATTTATTTCTAGGTATCACATTTTTTTGCTTATTTTATAAATGAGAGGATTTTCATAATTTCTTATTTATTTTATTATTACTGTATAGAAAGATTTTTAGTAGCATTGTATTACTGTTTTCTAAATTTATTTTGTTTACATATGCATTTATATGTAGACATAAATAATTCTTTATGTATAGTTTCATATATACACACACATATATATCATCACATTTGTATTTTCCATGGTTCTCACAGCCCATATCATCTGCAATCTTCCTGTCATCTTGATCTTAAGTGCTCATCCCTTCCCTGATTCCATTCTTCCCTCCCCTCTCTCCTGCCCAGCTATAGGCTTTAGTTCTGGCTTGTTTTTGTTTTGTTTTGTTTTGTTTGTTTTAGAGGTTGATTTTGTATCCTGAAATTTTAGTGAATGTATTTATTAGTTATAGATGTTTTGAAGTTAAATTATCAAGGTGTTTTATATTCTTAATATTCTTTTAGATGTTGTCTGTGAATGCAGATGATAATGTCTCCATAATCACATCTTGTGAGAATTTGTTTATAGCAAGCAGACTGACTGCTTAGTATGTGGTCACATTATCTGAAAACTCCTTTAATCCATGCAATAACTCAGAGATGTGATACATGATTGCATATAGCATACAAGGTCATATATATAAAAAAGTAATATATGCTACTGTTTGATGTGTATTATATATTATGAAACACGTGATAAAATATATGTAAGTATATTTAAAGTCCCTATTTTCGTGCCAGGCATGGTGGGACATGCCTGTAAGGGGCAGCTTCGGAAGTTGCGCCTGTGGCCAGGGATCGTGGTTCGTGTCCCACTGGGGGCACATAGTGAGACCTAGTCCCCGAAAAAAAAGCTGGGTGTGGTGGCCCACACCTGTAATCCCAACTACCTGGGAAGCTGAGGGTGGGGATTGCTTGAGTCTGTGCTACCCCGGGCACGTGAGCATTTTGAGACCTAGTCTCAAAATCAATCAGTCAATCAATAAAACCCCCCTTTATAGGTAAGAAAGCAATGACATATAGAAGGTTGATATACAGGAGATACATAGAAATTTAAAGAACATGATTTTAAACTCTTTAAAATGAAATATATTTAAACATTTAATCCATATTAATCATGTGACTAGTGACTACCATATTGGACAGTGTACAGAGAAAATGTTTATTTTCTTAAGACTGTTTTAGTAGTCAGCAATGCTATAGCATATAATTACAGAGAGAGTTGATCTTTCCACAGTGAAAATAGTCAAGATTTCGCCACATAACTGTTGTTTTAAAAAGGGGTGACTCATTTTCTTCTTCAGGGGATAATAAGTTTATTATCAATGCATTTCTCAAAAAATCTCCATGTTTTTATTACAAGAGGAAACTTAAGTTTCTCCAAGCCAAGTTCGTAAACCTTCCAGAGAAGGAAAAATGTGAGCAATTTTAGTTACTTGTGTGAGAGTCAGCAGTAATAATAAGCAGCAATTATTAATCCCATCCTCCTTACTCTGGCACTTGGAATCAAATGAACATTTAAATATTTTATTCAAGCTTACTATAATAAAATAAAGCAACATCTGCCAAACATTGCTCTCTCTACAATTATTGCAACATGTATTAAATGAAAGTCCTACTATTTGTCTTATCTTATTTAGATTTAGAATTTCAGGAAATTGTGTTTGTTCAGCTATTTGCTTTTACAACTAAATATGTTTGTTTGAAAATTGAAAAACAAAGTAGTTTACTTTCTTTAAAAAGGGATTCTAACCTATAAGAGTCAAAAATAGAAATATTTTAGGTCAAATTCTAATAGAAAATTAAAGTCGATCTCTCCAGGTTAGCAATATTCTCACCAATGCAATGAAGTCAAACTTTTAGTTTGCTGAAATAATATCCCTTTATAGCCACATTGTTGAATCTTCCTTATATTTCTGGCTGCTATTAACGTAATTTTTAAACTGGAATAATCAGTTCCTAAAAAATGATTTGTATGATGAAATTTGGACAGTCAATATAACTCTATATTGATCAATTTTAGCATGGTGCATGCAGGAAAGTGTCAAAGTATATTAATCTTAAAATTAAACGGGGTAAATTTTGTTGCAAAATAACTATTTAAACAAATAGCCAAATTTGTTATTTTTTAATTAAAAAAAACTAGTGTTATCAACATATCTACATCCATGCTAACTTTCATACAAAAAAAATGAAAATAATTACTTATGCTATTTTAACTTAAATGGAATTAGGAGTTAGTGTAATACCAGTAAGAATGGCCCACATCAAAAAAACAGGCAACAAGTGCTGGCGTGGATGTGGAGAGAAAGGAACACTCTTACACTGCTGGTGGGAATGTAAACTCATCCAGCCACTATGGAAAGCAGTATGGAGAACCCTCAAACTAATGAAAATGGAATTACCATTTGACCCAGCAGTCGCACTTCTGGGAATCTACCCAATGGAGACCTCAATGTGGGTACAAAAGGACACCTGTGCTCGGATGTTTATTGCAGCACTACTTATAATTGCAAGGTCATGGAAACAACCCAAATGCCCCAGAACAGATGAGTGGAGAAGATAAAGATGTGGTATATATACACAATGGAGTATTGCTCATCAATTAAAAATGACAAATTTGATGAATTTATAGAAACCTGGATGTCCCTAGAAAAAATCATTCTAGCAGAAACGAGCCAGATAGAAAGGGACAGAAACCAAACAGTTTCACTAATATATGGTCAACCAAATGAAACTGCACAAGGGGAGATGTGGGGACCAGCTGGAGCGGGTGGGAAGGGGAGGTGGTGGGTGACCCCCAGGGACTGAAATGATGTGAAATATATATAAATAAATTTTTAAAAATTAAAAAAGAGTTAGTGTAATAAAATAATAAGGAAACGTACTATTGGTAAGGCTTCTAACAGTTTTTATTTTAACTGTGACAAACACAGATTAAAAACTGAGATTTTTAATTTGAATTCAGTGTTTCCAATATCTCCAAGCACCCTATCAATTAATTATGGGATAAAAATAATTTAATATTAACTTGTTAATAGCATAAGCATAAAGTTAAATAAATTACTAAACTGGGATGTATTACTTTCTAATCCCAACATTAAAACTATTGCACAATTTTGTAAACTAATGCAGACCTTCTAGATCAGATTTTACTTTTAAGCTTCATGTTTTCTCTCTATGCAATGTATATGTATATATGTATATACATGTATATATGTGCATATGCATGTATATGTATATTTCATCTCTGTATATTTCTTTTAGATCTATAATAAGGAGAAAGAAAAAAGCACTTAGAAGGAAATATTTTATTTCCTTGTTCTATAGACTCATGAGAATATAAAAGCAGTAGACATTAGTCAAATGTTTCAATATCTAAAATTATATAAAAGAATAACATTTTGTTAAAAATCTCAAAATAATTTCCCCTTAGTCTGAAATGACTGGAAATAATAATTTTATTGCTAGAAGGGGATTGTTTAAATTTCATAGCAAACCTTGCCTTTTTTAAAATCAAAACACACCAGCATACTGAAGTTGTTTTAAATTATAAAAGACCTCTGTGTTTTCAACCTTTCTATTTAGAAAGAGGGTCAATATTTTCAGAAATATAATTTCTTAAGTTTTGATTTCTAGGAAAAGAGAACGTGATTTGATAGCAAACTGTCTATAAAATTAAAGTTTAAGAAAATACATAATACATTAATTTTTGAGCAGGGAGGAACTCTCATTTCTAATAACCATTATTCTCAACCACACTCCATTTAGGTTCACTCTGGAAGATGAGCAACCAGCTCATATTTTTTCCTTAATTTCTCAACAAAAGGTGCCTGGATAAAGAGAATGTGGTATATATAAAGAATGAAATACTACTTAGCTATTAAAAAAAATGAAATCTTACCACTTATAGTAATATAAATGGACTAGAGGGGACTAATTTACATGGAATAAAACTGAAAGCTTTTATAAAATAAAATAAAACTGAAATAAAATAAAATAAAACTGAAAGGACAGGTTCTGGAGGGTGTCACTCATATGTGTAATATAAGTAAAGAAAACATAGGTACTGATAAATGTAAACCAAATAAAAGTTTAAGAGTATGGTAGCAGAATGTAGGACTACCTCTTTGGGAGAGCGGAAGATGGAGAACAAAGTGGAGAGGAGCCCACATATGTTTATGGTACAATATTATAGGTGGTTTGTTGGTGGGTGTTGTGTGAGAATATACAACTAAAGAGATGTGCACCTATAACACTGAATAATATATAGCATTTTAACCCAAGGTTACGGGGGGGGGGGGATGCTACAATAATAAAGCAAAAAGCTAATATGCAAGACATTAGAAATATGTGCTCCTTCAAGGTGTATGTTAATGAGAAATGTTTTATTAGAATATAATTTTTCTTTTAATCTTTACTACTTCTAGAAGAAAAGTCACTCAATTTCAAGGAAAAGACAATACTTTAAAACACACCTATACATCAATTAATTTAACAAGATATTCAGACATCCATTTTTCACTGTCTGAATTGTATTTTTTGAATGTTTATGTTCAATATTTCTTAGAAATAAAACAAAGAAAATTATATTTTCTTAAAGATTTTGCAACAGAGAATGGAAAAGAGCAACAATTTTTTCAATGCAATGGATAAAAGACAAAAACAAATACAAGTTTTGTATCTTTCTCTACATGGAAACCATAAACTATTAAACTATGCATTCATTTTAATGGGCCATAGAAAAAAGTCCAGGTACATTGAAAATGATTGTTTAGAGTGGGCTCTGTGGATAGTGTGACTTTGAAAGAGTTATAAGGAAATACAGCACAAAGGAGACATGGTATGTAAGGAATCTTGGTCAGAGTCATAAAAGAGATTGAGAAGATTAAAAACAGCAAAAGAAGAATGACCAAAAATAGTCAACCTTTGGAGAGCAATCATGACCTTTTCTTTCTTTATTATTTTTCAGCCTTTAATTAGCTAAAAGTAAACAAGAAAAGTTAGGAATGCTCCATGGATGCATATGAATAAACTATTTTTAAAATAGGATTTTCTTCTAGAATCATAGGCACATTATTTTAACTGATAGTTTTATCTGGGAGTTACTTACTTATCTTTAAAGTAGGATCATTTTTTCAGAGTAGTTCAAGTACACAAAGAACATATATTTATACTATATATATAAAAAACTTATCTTTGTATATATTCTATTAAAATTAATAGATATTTCCTTTAGCTTTCTAAACCTTGCATAAATCATAAATGGCATTTAGAATAAAATTTTTAAAGTACTAGTCTATAGTCTATACTCAGGAAAAAATGTAATGCTGGTGATTTGAATATCAGAAGCTAAATATAAACACTAAAAATTAAAGAGAATGTTAGTTTGAAAGTAGTATTTGTTTCATATCAACTGATTATTTAAGATATCAGAATTATAAAATGCTCAGTTTATTTCTAAATTGTAGAAATTCAGTTTTTAATTCAATTTATTTTCCTTTTTTCATTTTGTTAAAGAACTTTGAGATGGAAATGGCCTTAACGTGTGCTTTTATCCATACTTACTTTTCTAAGAAGAAATAATGCATAGGCAGGATAGTGAATACAAAGACTAGAAAAACATAGATACATAATGCGTATATTAAAATATTCTTCTACCACAGATGGAAGACATTTTTCTCTGATATTCTGCTATATTTATTTCCAGAGATAGTCATCATTTCTATTTTTTTTTTTTTGGCAATTTTCTTACAAATAGAAAACAGGATTTTCTTGTAGTATTAAGTATTTTTGGTAACCCTAATTTAGTCAAACATTTTTGAAATATAAGAATCCGAAAACAATACAGAAACAGATTAATTCAAGGACCCTATTTACTCATTACCCAGACTCAGCAATTACAAGGAAAATGACTTACTCTATTTCTTATATACCCATATCCCATGATTATATTAAATATTATTTCAGATTTCATATGCTATATTATTTTTTACCAGTAATAAATAATATAGTCTTCCTTTGTCCTGATTCTTTTGGCAATCATTCTTTACTAGATAGCTTAAGCCTTCATTAATATCTTTAGGAGTTATTTTTTCCAATCTTTTTGGTTTATAGAATAGAGAGGCTGTGAAACAACTGATAAAAACTGAATAGATATTGAAGAATGTAAAATGCAACGTTGAAAAGTTCATGTGTTTAGACCTCGGTTTCCTCATTTATAAAACTGGAATTTAAAATGTGTTCTTACCTAATAGAATTAATAGTAACAAACAAGATGTTTCCTTAGAGCTTATTAGCTTCTAGTACAAATAATTCAACTTCCCTATTAACTAGATTTTATCATACAATCTCTAATACTATTTGTAGAAAAAAAAAAACATTGAATACAGTAAGAAAACTTTCATTATCCAGTTTTTAAGTAAAATGAAATAGCTTCTTATATAGAATACATTTTTTAGCATTTTATTTGAAGCTGTTGAAGATAACTATGAACTAGAGCATACTGCTATAAATTGTTTTGATTTTTAGTCAATTACCAGAACTCTTAAATCCAGGAATGTTATTACTCTATAGTGATTTCAGTAACAATATTTTATGAGACACGAATTAGTCATTTGGAAGTCTTACAAATTGTAAAACAGATTTTTATGTATGGAAAAAAATCTCTAATAAGACAAAACTTGTATTTTTGAGAGTACTTAATTATAAATGTAAATGTGTCAAATGATTTTTTTCTATGTATGAATAAGGTCAGGTTTTGGCAAACCTACCTAAAATAACAATGAGTGATATCACTCACTGAACATAATTTCTTAAATTACTTCTTTATTCATTGTAAAATGTGCTGTTATAATGACTTTTTTAAGTAATTGGAAATATTTATGTTATAGAGAAAATGACTAAAGTGCATTTCGGAGGACATATCAGGTAAAGCTTGTTGCATATAAACTAGATATTGGTTCTGCCCAAACTAATTGCATGCCTTTAAATAAATTATTATACTGCTTGATTGTCATTTATCTATGGAAAAACTAAGTCTTTTAAATACTCTTTTAAAGTGTCATTAGCTGTCAAGATAAGGAAGTTTGGTCATGCATAAACCATACATTTACACTTGTCCATAAAATAGACAACATAAATCTGTATAGTAAAGCAGCAGTTTACAAAATCAGTGTGGGAAATTAGTTGCATCCTTCTGTTCAAATAATGAACTAAAAGAAACAATATCAAAAAGTTACTCACTTTTACTACCAAATCATAAACTGCCAAACAACTAAGTGTACTTGGAGGATAAAAACCTATGCAATGAAAATTATAAGATATATTTAAAAGAAACAAAAGAAGACAGAAAAAAGTAGTAATGCATTTCCATCTCATGAATTAGAAGGATGGACTTTTTTAATTTGCCATCTTATCCAAAGCACTATACAGACTCAATATAGCTCCTAATGTTTCAATGACTCAATGGCATTCTTCACAGAAATGGAACAAACATTACTGCTTTTCCACTAGGAACTGACACAAGATAAAATATTCCCACTTTCCCTACAGTTACTCAACATGGTATTGGCAGTTCTAGTGAGAGCAATTAAGTAAGAGAAGGATGTAAAATGAATACAGTTGTTGTACTGTGGAAGTGTAAATTAAAAAGAAATTTTAATTGGCTGTCTTTGAGCAAGACAGCTCATAGGCCCTCCATTGTAAAATAGTCTATCTAATAGGTGGGACAAATGATATTGACACTAAATAGGATCTAAACTACATTCTTTTATCAATCTCTATTGAGTTGATGATGAAAACAGATCATTTTTTTAATGACAAGAGAAAATATGTTTCCTTTAAAGGAGGGAAACACAGTTCCTCCTTTATCTTTTATAGCACATTACTTTTTGAAAATAGTAATGGATAGTCTTCCCAAGTGATTGTCATTCCAAGTCCCATATTGGTAGACTATAAAGCAAAGAGTGATCAAAATTAGAAAGCATATAGCAACACAAATAAAAAGATGCTCATGTAGTTTTGAGAACAAGCAATACATTTCTATTTTTTTATTAAAATAATGTTCCTAGGATTCTCTCCTCCCTAGATAGTGACACATTTATCATTTATCCTTACAGGTTCACTTATCCTCTAGGTGATTGGAATGAGGTGAATAAAATGAAAAATATTACTTCCATGAGAATTAGAATGTTTAAAAACATTAATCACTAAAATAAAAGAAGAGGGAATTTACATTTTATTACATTATCTTTAGATCATTTAGATAAATTAATAAATGTCAGATAAATTTAAGAATATTTAGGATCCATATTATTCCTATAAAATTGTGAGGGTATATTAATTTCCTTTTATCAAATAGTTGTTGACTTTTTACGGTAGTCTCCATACTCACTTAAAAGAAAAAAAAAACAGTTCTAAAAATCTAGTAGAAGGTATGTTCACAAATTTAAAAAAAAATTAAAATCTCTAATATATACTAAATGTCAATTAAACAAAGAGAGCAGTCATTTCATAGTTGCATCAGTTTGAAATTTTCTATTATGTCCTTGTCTGACAATGGGAACTATATATTTTATAAATGAATCCTATAAGTCATTGCCTTATTTGTTGTAATGTGACATATACAAGTATATATAACACAACAAAGTATTAAGTCAATACATACAAATTTATATTTTAAGTCTGCCTTGCAAAACATAGACCATTATATGACTTTCTGAGTTTGCAATAGAAATAGTATAATATAACTAAAGAAAATAAATTTGTAAGTTCTCATGTTAAATATCTTCAAATTTTATGAAATATTTGCAAATTAAAGAATATTCCAAGCTGTAGTGTCAAATAATATAGGTCTGTCCAGTCCTCATACAAATTGGTGTTTTTTCGTTCTAAGGAGCCCCTTGGAAACTTGCCATTTTGTGGACAACTGAAAATGGTTAGAATTTCTGATGGTTAGTCTGTTCTATTGTCTCCCTAATCCTTTATTCAAATTATGAAAGATATCACCAAAATGTCCATGAAACTGTACAGTTTCTTTCTTGTTTTACCTCTTTTTCCTCAGGATTCCCATCTGTCCTGTGGCGTTTTTTGTTACATGCTTAGGTAATCTGGGAACTAACCTATTTTCTGCAACAAAAACTAAGTCTTAGTTACTATTATTAAGCAGAACTGATGGGTAATTCAAAACTATTCTTATGAATCCCCCAGGTATTTTCTCACAGTCAGCACTGTGGTGACTTGTTTCTCTGTCCAGTTCTTTGAAATCCCCAAGCCCAGATGGTCTGATAGCCTGATATTTTAGAATTTTGCCCTTATTTGCTTTCATCTGTCAAATGTAGCTAGGATAACTTTCTCCTACCTCTTTTGCAGAAGTCATGACTGCTAAACTGTGACAATAGTTATTTAGCTTGGAGTATATTTGAAAAGCACTATTTATACATTTATTTCTTAACAATGTGAAGTCTGATCCATTGTAATGTTGGAAAAAAAGTCAGAAAATATATGATCCTTTTTGTGTTCTATTAATGAGAAGGAATTGTTAAGCTTCTCAGGAAAATTTTTGAAAATATATTCACTCGAATCAAAGGTCATGAATTCTTGACACTGATTTGTATGCAATTATAGTATGGGTTACAGACTTCAGGCAATTCATAAATAGTCATGACTAATACTGAATTTCATACCATGATTTCTTGTAAAATTACACCATGATTCCCTTTTCTAAATTTCCGTATTTCTCCAACATCTATTCATGGATCTTACTATCAAAACAAGGAGAAAAAGAAGACCCTGAAATCAATTCTGTCCTAATATTTATCCTATCACCATGAAACTTTATATCTAATTTATGTATCTAATTTTTAACTGAGTTATATAATTGTAAGTTCAATGAAGCAATAAAGCATATCAAAGTAGATATTTTGAAGATATCTATAAATTTACTTTTGTATCATAAAACTAAAACCTTAGAGAAAAAAAAAACATTTTGTAAGGAAATTAGAACAGAAATCAGCGACAAGATTGTTGGTTTGATTCAGCTGAACAAAATGAGTTCAATCCTGGTCAATTCTGATTTATTTGAATCTTTGCTTTGTGACTTTGAACATATTACTCATTTCTCTTATAGCATTTCCATCTGTGAATTGGATTTTATAGCAGCATATATATTATTGTTTTTATTTGGTTTTATATCTAATATTATAAGTGATTATTCTAAACATTTACTGTTCTGTGTATAGGAATTACTGGATATTAGCAGTAGTATCATATCAAGTTCTATGTTCACTCTTCATTGTTAGTGACATATGAGATGTTATTTTCCTGGGAATTATGAATTAATAGATTTTGTAGAGCAGGGGTAGACTAATGTCTCCAACATCCAGCATTTAGGCTAGCCATGACTGGTCATGTTTGTTCCTGCTTACTTTCATATTTTATCAACATGTAGATACAGAAACTCACCTATACTAAGATGCCCTCTCTGCATGGAGACTTAATTACAAATAACCCAACATTTCTTCATTTCCTTTACGCTATACAATATAAACAGAGTCCTGATTCTTTATCAGTTCTCTTCTCTGAGGTTCTTTGTGTTCTTCCAATTTGCTTGACAGAATTCTGGCTATTTGCCCTACCTTTCAAACATGCTTGAAGTAGCTCACTTCTTTTTCCAGTGTGATTGCTCTGTGTGCAAATGTGCTCTATCTATAAATCAGGTTCTCTAGGCTGCAATCAATTCCCCTTGTTCTGTATACTTAGACAGCTAGAGAAACATTCACAAATCCTTTTAGCAAAAATTGCTAAAGACCTCTGAAAAACAACTACAGCATCATTGCATTTAATATGTAATCTGAACAAATCACCACATACCGTTGTTGCCAAGTCAGCTTGATCACTTTACAACC
Source organism: Uropsilus gracilis (assembly GCA_004024945.1). Classification (NCBI taxonomy): domain Eukaryota; kingdom Metazoa; phylum Chordata; class Mammalia; order Eulipotyphla; family Talpidae; genus Uropsilus; species Uropsilus gracilis. The sequence goes on along the minus strand of PVHY01015564.1, from coordinate 17,958 downwards.
AATAATGCTATGGTTGCTAATTCAGAAATCAAGTTCCATTTGCCAGGTTTTAAAACAACTATACCTCTGACTTCTGTTAATACAACTGCTTTATTGTAGAAAATTTAAAGTATCTGAATCAGCTGTTAGACTTCTAGTACATTTGGATTAGTATTTTTATATTTCACATTTGACAAGGTTTTGTGATATCCTTATCTCCCACCTTGTATTTCATTTACAAGGAATCACTTTAACTCAAGCTTTTGTCATTCCCTTTTTTACCCTTCTTGAGCATATTTTCTTAATTTGTTTATTAACAGTCTTCCTTGTATTCTAGCATCAAGGTCCTTTTATGTATTTATCTATTATTTAGTATTAATCTTTTGTTTTTTACATAATCATACATGAAATATATATATATATGCATATATATGTATAATATCATTGCATTCCCTAGAGTTCACCTCCACCCCATCACTTCCTCTTGATCTTCCCACATGACCTTGAGCAATAGATTTTAAATGGCTTGCTAAATATTTTGATACATAATACGTCCAGAAGCTCTGAAAAATCATGTTTTCCAGAATGTGAAATGGAACATGCTTCTCATTGATTTGCTTATGAGTTGTTTTAATAATTTCCTTTCTGCCACAAATACTTTTCTCACACTCTCTTTTCCTTAAATTTGTCAACTCAGAATTAATTAATTAATGTGATATATTCAAGATTGGCATAGAATGCATACAACTCAACAACAAAAAAACAAAAGAAAGAACTTAGCTTTAAAAAAAAGTGTAGAAGAGCTTTGTCACTGAGGTAAATTTAAAAATTAAATCTATCAAATACAACAATATGTCAAGTCGTCCTTACACCATCAGCCAAGTGAGACCACAAGACAGGTTTTATTCAGAGTTTAGAAAAAAAAATTCAATGAACAGATAACAAAACCCAGTTTTCTATGTACTGGCGGAAGGGCTGCTAACTCTCCACATAAACCTGTTGTGCATATCTTGACTAAAACATATGATCTGCTTGTAGAGATACATGTTGGATAACAGCAGCTCAACTATTAATTCTTGTAGTCTGAAAAGAAACTAGAAATTAACATTTCCAAATATATATATAATATTGTGCTGACAAGTATTTTCAAAAATTGTCTTCTAATTAAAAAAACAAATAAAATAAACTAAAACAAGTTTCTCATTAATGATAAGCATTTTTTATTCAGTAATTATTTTAAACCAGTTATACTATATACTTTAGCTTATTAATAGAATTAACACTTAATTTTGTATCAAAATGCAGACTTTACTGTGAATGAATAGAGATTATTTTAGCTTGATTAATTTTCTTTATTTAGCTGACAAGAAAATGTCAGGGGCATTTCCATCTTCTCTTTCCAAAGTGCAAGTTCTTTTACTGACATTTAGCTACCTTTTGAAGAAGATACCATTGATCCAATATATATTTGTTCAGTTGATTGTTAATGTAACATTTATCAAACAGTATCTCAGTAGAAAAGAATGTTACATAGTTTAAAAGTAGTTTTGTTTTTCTTTTCGGTGTTCTCCTCCTTAACCTCTTTTACGATATAAAGCAAGAATGTTTTTATCACATTGATTAGCCTGAATAATCAGAAGCCTAGAAAATTTCTTTACCAGTCACTCTAGGGTTCCTTTCCCTTGGCCTGTGCTTTGACTAGTTCAGGTTGCTTCCCTGGTCCGGTGACCCAGGCTGCCACTGACACAGTACCTAAACATCAGGTACCCTATCTCTGTCAGGCCTGCAGTGTTGTTGCAATTGCTGTTTACAATTACTTAGAAGGGAAATATCAAGACACGCCCCAGTGGTTTTCTTTCATTTAAGATACACCACAACCTTCTCTTTCAGTATAAACATTTCTAAATTAGCATTCTAATCAGCATCACATTCCCATTCATGTTTTAATTCCTGTATTTCCCTATTAGTCTCCAGATATTAGGAGACCAATGTGAACAGAACGTAGCTATTTCTTCCAGCTCATATAATCATTTCTAAGTCATTATGAAATGGTGAATAATTTGCCTTTCCATGGAAAGATAATCCAAATTACAGCCTTTGATTCCAGGAACCAGCATATATGTCAATATCATGTCAGCATATACACAGCATATTTTGGATGATAGAGTTCAAGGACATAGGATGACTCCATGATACATTGACAACATATTTGTGGTTAGTATTCACAGCATATTACACTGCCCGTTCTGTGAACCAGTCTTGATATTTTCTTCCTGATTTAGTGGTCACAGCAAACTCCACCTAATCCATATGTATGGAATGAAAGAACAGCATTTGTTCAATTGTTATATTTATCAAGGAATTGGAGCCAAAGGTTTATGTAATTTATTTGTGCTCTTTGAAACTGATTATGCCCTAACCTAACAATGAATCACTGTGGCAGCTGCTTAACTACCTTTCAGTAGGTTGTAGAATAATCCTCATGATATGAAGGTCTGATTTCAGAGTCACCTGGTATTTGAATGACTCTCTTTCAAGTTCTGTATCATGCTAGCAACATCAGCTTTATTTTTTTTTCATTTTTAAAATTTAATTTGTCTTACATCATTGTTATTTAGGGACAGTGTTTTCTTTCCCATATCAAGTATAGTTCCCATAACTCATTTTTAAATGGAGAAGAGTTCCCTCTAAATATGAAGCACTGAGCACTCTAAATATGAAGAGTTTATTGGTTCTTCAGAGATATACCAACCAGCCCACTGATCTACTAGATACCTCTAATATCATTGCATCGCAGAGAACATGATCTGTTTCCTGGGTCTGTTCCAGTTTTCTCTTGCTCTGTAGCATACAAAATGCTCTTTAGATTTATGGTTGTTTCATAACATAGCTGATCCAGTTATTAAAGTAGCAACATACTAGTGAAAAACATACATGATGGGGAATTCTTCAACCTATTAAGTATACTATGTGATACACTATTACTATAATACTTCCTAAAGTTCCATACTGATTAGGTCATGGAAAATTTCTAGTTAGAAGATTCCTTTGCAGTAGATTTTGGTACACATGTCTGGAAAATAGTATAGAGAACTAGTTAATATACATATCAAAATTATGAGCAAAGAAAAATAGCCACAAATGTGAACTTAAATACCTATTGAATGCAGACTGAGATGTTCATGAGCTAGAACTACAGTTTTTACATAGTCTTAATAATCCATCTCTAAATTGGGGAAAAAATGTTATTGTCTGTTGCAAGCCACACGCAAGGTACAAAGAAAGGATTGACAAGAGAGATTGCTTGGTATGAGCTAAGGATTGATGGAGGCAATGAACCAGATGATGTTTTTTAAACAAAGAATGGGTAATATATAGAAAACAGAGCACAATTCACGATGAAATTCAAAGGAAGGCAAAACAGTGAAAGTAAATGAAAACTGGTTAACAGGTTAACTTTATTGATTCTTGTGGAGTAATTGGGGGTAGAGGGATCAGTCACAAATTGATATTTATCTCTTTAAGGAAAGTTTCCTTAGGTAAACATTGGAGGGATGGTGCTTATCACTCTTTAGAGGTTTTTATCATGTCTCCAGTTTTCCAGGGACAGATAAGGTAGTAAAATGAGGTGTTCCTCATTTCGCAGCATGAACACAGTCTGGTCTGTGATAGTGTCTGGCAAATTCTGTTCAGGTGCCATATCTAATAATCTTCAAGTTTTGCCTAATACACATGTTCAAATATTTGACTGAATACCTTTTAAGGAAAGACTCAGAGGAGTGTCTATACACACATCTATGGGATTGCCCTAGTCCTTCTCTTTTAAAGCTTCCAGGAATCCAGTCCACTTTCTGAGCCTCTGGCTAATGATTGACTATATCTCAAATCTCTTGTTCTTTTAAATTATACACTACTAAAAGATTTTATATGAGTAAAATAATACCTTTGTCATTGTACATCTCTAACATATTACATTTGCATTTTTGCTTTTTGAGACTATCTTGCTATGTTACCCAGGGTATTCTTGAACCTAAAGACTCAAGTAATTCCTAGCCTCAGCCTCCCAAGTAGCTGAGATTACAGGCACATGTGACTGTGCCTGAACACATCATGTTATTTTTAATTGATTAGGACATTTCATATAATGTGCTATTGATACAAGGGAAGTGACACAGTTGAAAATAGAATCAGGTTCCATACTGCCTTGGTAGGTGGAATCTGAGACAAAGACCTTTGAGAAGAGGTAAGAAGCACCAAAGGGGATATAAAAAAGAGGAGTGAGAGATAGTGAAGGGGAGCAAGAATGACGGACTGATAAAATAGGCCCATGTGGCCTGGCCAGGGGAAGCCCCCTTTGGACGAATGAGCTGGTGGTGGCAAGGAGCCATGCTGGGAGAGTGGCCAGAAGAGAAGTGGCCGATGTGGAGTAGGCTGCTAGAATGGAAGGCCAGGGGTGACCAGGGACTGCTGAGGGCAGGCCTGGTGAATGAGGCCAGACACTGCTGAAGGCTGGCCTGGTAAAGAAAATGCATAGAGCCACAGCAAGGTGGAATATTTGAAAAATTGAGTTTGCATCAGCATCTGTTAGAAAAGTTTGAAGATCCTTGGAGAAGCCACAGCTTGGAACACTGGAGAGACAAGAAACAAAGAGAAGACACTGGAGAAGGACTGGTCTTTGTAGAGTGCCTGCCTCAGAAAAGGGGCATCATCTTGGACACATGTTTGGGACTTTCATATTAAATAGTAATTGGGGTGAAATAACTGACCTCTTGTGGCATTAAGGACATTTCATTGTCCCTGGTTAATTTTCTTTGTAAATTTTTATTTACCCTGTTGTTTAGATTACATTGTGACTTTAGCAACTGCTGTGCAGGTGATACTAATCTGGTAAGAAAGTTGGGTGACAGAAGCCACATTTTAAAATGCCACTTTTCGCTTTTGTTTGTTGGTTGGAGGCTTCTGCTCCATTTACAACTGATTTCAATATGAGCTTCTATCACGCCTTTCTCGGATAAGAAATAAATATGTGTTCTATGTACAAAATAGTTTACTAACAGATCCTTGAAAGAAAGAAAGAAAGAAAGAAAGAAAGAAAGAAAGAAAGAAAGAAAGAAAGAAAGAAGGAAGGAAGGAAGGAAGGAAGGAAGGAAGGAAGGAAGGAAGAAAGAAAGAAAGAAAGAAAGAAAGAAAGAAAGAAAGAAAGAAAGAAAGAAAGAAAGAAAGAAAGAAAGAAAGAAAGAAAGAAAGAAAGAAAGAAAGAAAAAGAAATGATCTAATATTGTCATCTACTGCAACATGGATGGAACTGGAAAGAATTATGCTATGCAAAATAAGTCAGAAGTTGAAGGATATTATTCATTTGTAGAATAACATTATACAGTAATATTACCTCAATATAAAAAGGAGGAAGAAAAATAACAGAGAAAACAAGACTAAAAGAAATCCTACAATTTTGACAGAGAATTGAGATTTCAAGGGGAGGACAGAACTGAGGAGGAAAGGGAAAAGGGGTCCAATAGACTCCGATGGAGGACTGACTGTAAGAGCTTTTGCAGGGGGTGTGATTTGGTAGCAATAATTCGCACCAAAGAGATTCTTTTTCCTTAAATCCTACAATGTTATGAATCAAATTGAAAACAGAAACTCAAAAAATGCCATAACTTTGTTATTGGGAAAACAAATCAATGGATATTTCTACCTTTAACTCTATCAGCTATTCCCTATTTGCCAATTGTATGAAGCTTCTATAAATGACACATAGACACATAATTTTTGTCATTTATCTCAGAGAATTGACAATACTATATACTGTGCATTGAATTAACCACTTCCCATTTAATAAAATTACCTATGTAAATTTATTTCTTATTATTTTACAATTAATTTTTAACACCTGTTAATCAAACAGTTAAACTTCATTTAACCTTTAACTTAATTATTAGTTTTCTGACTATTCAGGCTTCGGGAAAAAAAAAATCAAGGCCATCTGCCTATGGTCACCTTTGCTAGTAGTGGCTTTTACTTTTCTAAGTGCAAGTAATATAAACATCCCGCACTTTAAAAAAATCAGATATCATGAATCTGGTTTTAGATGTCTTGAATCTGTATACAAAATTTTTATAAAATAACAATTGATTTCAAATATAATGACTTATAATGATAAATGCATGAACTCAAATACATGATATGGTTTACCTCAAATTAATCATAAAGAAAGGTAAATACTCTAATTTCTTTATATACCAGATCATGTACTCTAACAAACAAAAGTGAGTAATTTGAATGTGTAGTACAGTGACCTCTGATTTCCTCCACTAGATGAGGTAAATTGTTTCTGACACTGAATATTATGACACATAATATTCTGACACTGAATATTCTGACACATAATATTATGACATGTTCTGGGCGGATATCTATCTATCTATCTATCTATCTATCTATCTATCTATCTATCTATCTATCTATCTATCTATCTATCTACCATCTATTTATCTATCAACTTGTCATTGTATATCCCTGGGAAATTACTGGCAGATTTCAAAATAAAAACAAGAATTAAAAAAAAAAACTGAATGTGTACTATATGATAATATTTCCAAAAGTTGTTGTTTGTGTTGCTATGTTTTTGGTAAAAACATGACATAAAGTTTGAAGCTGCCATACACACTGCATGCAGCTAAAAATGTTTAACCTAACTTACCAATAGATTTAACATAGGATTTGTCTTGTTAATAATATATTTAGGAAAATACTAATATTATGATTTTCTCAAATATACTTTTTATAATATAACTCTACAAATTATATTTCATCATTTAAAAGTATAACAATGACTCTTATTCAATAGTTCTAATATTTTAAAGCAAGAAATGAAATCTATCACTTCAGTTGGATAAAAATAATTTTATCTGACTATATGATATATCCCACAGAGATTTTGTGAAGTGGCTTTCCTTTTTTTGCCTATCTTATTTTCCTTATTTTAAAATTGTCTATTGAAGAAACATCAGAAACAATTTTGGAAAGCATTTACTTTTGAGAAGAAAGTTGATCATTTACATACCACTAGCCTAGAAACAAACAAACAAAAAAAGTCTCACTATCAGCAAATTAGTAAACATATCAATAATTTAGACATGGTCTAAAAGGTATGAAAAGGTAGATATTTTGTTATGAACTGCTGACTTGTGAAAAATAAATGCACTGTATTCTGAAATGTTCACAAGACTTAAACTTACAAATCTGGGCCTGCTGTTAAAATATTGGAAGCAGCTATTATGATTTCCATCCCACCCTCCTTTCTTCCAGGCCAGCATGGCCTTAGGAAAGCGCCACATGTTTCAAAGACTTGAGACAAGCTTCTCTTTGCTTTTCATTTTAACATTTCCGTTTTTTATTTCTCAAAATAACTGTCCATGTGCGTATTGGTTCAAGAGACTAAAATAGAATATACTGGCAATGAGGTGAGCAAGGCTAAAAGGCTAAATCTGTTTTTGATTTCAGTGTTTTAAATGCTGAGTACAGTTTGTAAAAGTTACATTGAAGACATTTTAAGTCATTATATTCTACAGCAGAATTTAAATGAAAAGAATAAGTGATTTTTATTTTGCCTTTTTCTCTTTTTAAAATAAAAATTAAATAAATTGAAAGGTGAATATACAATATCATTTTTTTTAAATGTGGTATTACACTATTCTAATAAATAGGGAAGCATTTCTCTATGAAAGCTTATTTTCTACTTTTGGATTTTTTTTTTGTTGTTGTTCTTGCCATATATGAAAAAATAGAGCAGTGTGTATGTAGTGTATGTAGGTGTGAATTGCAAGAAAGTCTTCATTCCTTGCCTTTAATACTATAAACTACTTGTGTTTTAGATTTAAGAAAACATGCATGAGTTTAAGTGTGTTAAATCAAGCAAAGTAATTATTAAATCTTATTCAACTAATGATAGAAAATGCACAAAAAGTAAATAACTAATTAATTTTGAGTAGATAATTTTTTATTGAAAAGCCATTGTGTAGTGGACTGTAATACATTTTGTAGGTTGAAATGCATATTGCATAAGAACAGTTAGTTATCTTTGCGTCTCAGTTTCAATTATTCTAAACACCGAGAACCTTTGTTCTGTAAAAGGATAAAAGTAAGACTTCAAAAATTAACCCTAAATTAGTTTAGAATATGAAACCCAAGGAAAAATTATGCTAAATAGAATGTTTTGTTAATTAGTTTTATTCATACCTTGATGTTTGGAAGAATTCAAGAATATAAGCTACATCAAGTATTTATATGATAATAACTAGAATGGTATGGACAACTCTAGATTAATAAACTTTTGTTTTTCTTGATTACTGCGTTATTAACAATATTGACACAATTTTCAGAGGTCACTTGGATTTCTGCAAAAATAGCATCTTTGTTACTATTTGGATCATCTTTTCCTATAGTTTATTTACTCTGTGCAATCAATATATGCCAGTGTTTTGTTTAACAGAAGTTTTTATAGTCAAATGTACAAGTCATCATGACTTATGAATGTATAAGTCATATGTATTTATGCATGTGGGGATTATGCATGTGAATAAATCTAAAATAATTGACTCATGATTCAGTGGTAAAGAAAATAGTATTTTCAAAATAGGAGAGGCTAATCCTTAAATATAATGCCCTTTTTTTGTATGCTGTTGCTTCCATAAGTGATGGTTCTCATGACTAGGAACAGCAAGTTTTGGAGAATAACTAAATCTCAAGAAAGAAAATCCCAATTAAAGCAATCATATGTGAGATATAGAAAAAAAATTATAAAATCAATTCTTGAAAACTAACCACAAATATATGTCATGCAAGGGGAGGGGAGATGGAGAAGGAAAGAACGTAATTTGTTATGATGGAAAACTATGGTACTTTCATGATGGGAGAGCAATAATGACCACACCAAAGGGGAAAAAAACCTATGTGGTCAAAATATTACAACATTGCAAATAAATAAAGTGCAACAATGTATTCCATTACGATACTAAATACAATGTTCCAAACAACACTAAATATTTATATGAGGGTGAACTTTTTTATAAGCAAACAACCTTTACCTCCAAAACGGAGAGAAATCAAGAAGAACCTGAATGATCAGATCTTGCCTAATCTCCTTATTTACTACACTTAGCTTATATCCTTTTTTACGTACCACAATTGTATGTGCCTTTACACTTTTCGTGAAAGCTATCATGATATTGTTCAGTTTTAACCAATTTTGAAATCTCCAATTCATTATGAAATTTCCCATGTCATTTAAAGATTGTATCAAATAAAACTTTAAATTTTTCACTTTCTAATGTATATCTTGTTACAAAGTCCCTGAATTTATAAATATTTCCTCTCCTATAAATTTAAGAAGTACTTTCAAAATATTAACATTACAATGATGTGAAATATATATAAATAATTTATATAATACAGTGTATAATACAAAATATAATAAAAAACACAATAAATGACAAAAATATAAATGATCGTTTTCTCCAATAATGCAAATATAAATAGTTACAGAGGAAGTATCATGAACTCTTTCAATACATGCATGTCAATATTCTTAGGAGTAAACTAAATTGTGTCATTTATGTTGGCTTTGTGAGCATGATAAGGACATCCCCAAAACTCTTCTCTCATATTTATAAAATGATATAGGCACTAAGTAAATATCTTAACTTTCCTCATACAGTTGGAGAATAAGCATTGCCTGACTGGAAAATAAAGCTTTTCATAGCTCCAGTACCAACCTGCAATACTAAGATCTGTATAACTCCACCAGATTGCCACAGGACATGCATACTTGTATCTAAAGATCTTGACAGTTGTAGACATTTGAAACCCAGAATTGTGAGGCTGGAATTGGTTTTCTTTGTCTTTGTAGATTCATTTCTGACTTCTCCAGAGATGATAAAAAAATTCAAACATGTCTCTATAGCTACATGTAATGTGAAGTAATCAGTTTGAGATGAATATTAATTATAAATACTCTGAAAAAACAAGGTTGGTCGTTCATCATATCTATTGTCTTTTGCACTGTTGTAAATGTTTATAAAATACCAAAGTCATAAGAGCAGTCTATATTTAAAATCTAAACATATTTGAAAATCTAACCCGTTCATAGAAACCTACCCCTACGGTACTTCTCACTACAAGAAGTTTGATTGCTACTCATTATTGACTTAAGAGCAATCTTATATTAGATATAAAGTTGACCTTAACTTAAAAATTATAAATCCCTGCCAACTTTTATGTTCAGGATTTTTGGGTAGTTTGTCCTGAGTTCAGATTTTGTATTTCCTGTCTATAAAATAAAATAAAACATGATTAGTGGCTCAATAGTTATTCAGTATCAAATTGCATGTTAATTTCAGCTTTACATCTCAATCAGTGGTGTGTAGAAACACATAAATTTTTAGTCTTTTCTACCACTGAGAAATAAAGTCATGAGTGCTTTTATGCTTCTTTCTCTAAACATTAGGAAAGCTAATCGATCTCTTCCCCAAAAACCTGAGATTCAAAAGTTCATGATTACATTTGTAATGGATTCACTTATGATTAAGTCCCATATCACCAAAATAAGGCTAAGCTTTCAGATCTCCCAGAAGTGGATCCAAAGTCTATCAATCCAGAGTCACCTAAATAGTAGATTCAAGAGTCATCCCCTAAAGAAAAGGGACTGCTAACCAAATCTTTTTTTGCTAGAATAACTTTCTTGTTCCAGTTACATCTATTTCTACCTTTGATTTTATGTAGATTCTTAGAACTTCCTACTCTTTGCTATATTGAATTGTTATTTGCTAGAGAGATGCTATATTCATGAATATTAACTAAAGCCAGCACAAATTTTAATATATATTACATTGAATTTTGCTTGTTAATGCATATAATAAACTAGAAACTGTGAGGTAGCTATGATACTTCTACTTCTCCAGAAATTATTTTATAGTCAGAATTGTTATTGTAACTTCTATCCTCTTACCCACACTGATGGCCTCTCCTATATCTCAGATGTGGGGGTCTAAACGAATGTATCTGGTACCCAGAAATGTTGAGACGTGTATGAACTTCTGTATGTAGTCAAGCCCTCAAGGTAATCTGTATTTCTTACAAGCCTGGATGTGAGCTTTGGCTCTGCCTATAAAACAGGAAAAGTTCACTTATATTTTCCAGATTCTTGGTTGGTTAACTATGCTATAAATGAAAATAATGGCCTCTTTTAAAGTGGCCTGATTCAATGATAAAAGAAAGAGAAAGTTCCTAGCACAGAGCTTTAGGCACTCAATAAACATGAATTATATACCTTAACATCTGGGTTTCAGATTCTTGGTTTCTTTGAAGAAATTTTCAGATTTAGGATTCTCTGGAGTATCCAATTAGATTTAGCCATTTTACTAAATCTTTTAACATTTCTTTCTCCTCCTTAATCATATATAATACACCATACTAATAATTTATATATATATATTTTTTATTTGGACATAAAGCCTATTTGATAATCACTGATTATATAAGGACCATCTTCAAATTAATTGATTTTTTTTTAACCTATCACTAAGATGTTAAAATTAGTTTCTTGTCTACCATGAAATGTTATTTGATGTAATATCAACTTTTGTGTATTGTGGAACATTGAACATGTAGAAATATTCCAAGTTATGCTTATGCAGCATGTGAATCTAATATTATTTATAACTATATTTGATTCCATTATTAGCCAAAAGACTTCCACAATTCTTCTCTTAAGCTTTTCATTTATTTATTATTAATTGAATTAATTTCATATTATTAGTATTAGTAATTTTCTTTTTTTCATTAAACTGTTATATTTGTTGAACTAGTATCACTGAAAACAGTCACAATATTACTTCTGTCTGTTTAAAGCTTAGTTCAGCTTTTAAAATTTAACTTTAGAATATTAGCTACAATGGAAAACCGGAATGTTATTCTAAACTTAATTGGTATGAAGTTCACAGAATTTTTAGATATTTTAAAAAGCTCAAGCATAAACTGTTGCTAAAACAAGGTATTTTGCTCTTGTAACCTGAAGGCAGACAACTTAAGGAAAACATCAATATTCTGTAATCACTCTAAACACAAGTTAAAATTAAATAAGTAAAATGAAAAATAAAGGAAAAATACATCATATTACTGTAAGTTATTCTATAGTTTGATATATATGCACTGTCTTTATTGCACTGTTTTACTGGTTCTCTTTTTTTTTTCTCTTTTTATCATTCATAAATTTTCATATATTGTGTATCCAAAAGCAATACGCAACATTTAATTTTATACTACCAAGATAGTGATACATTTTCTTATAGATGAAGTACCAGGAGTCAAGTAGACAAAGTATTAATGATAATAACTAGCCTCAACAGAAAAAAAAAGTGTATGATCCAAATATATTTTTTTCTACACGATATTCTTTGCTGCTGTAGCTTAATTTCTTACCATTTTATGTTTGCTTGGAACTAAAAGCTGTTGAGTAAAAATCAGATATTTGTGTAGATATTGATATAGATGTATATAATAAAGAAAATAAACAACTTATGCTAAATATAATTTGTTTTAAACAAGTAAAACTTTACAAGTGACAAAGAACCAACTAAAAGTCACAACATCTATAAAACTAAGACAATACAATAGAAAAAAATGTATGTCACTGTTGTTTGTAGCTATTAATGGACTATTTAGGTTGCAAATAAAACTTTTTAAATATGACTATCTCTATAAGATTATTGAAATATTTTACATAATTTCAATAGTCCTATTGATTTTCCAATATAATGATTTATTTGGTGGTCACAATTAAAACAAAATGGGGGATATTTAGAGATCAAAATTTGTCATGTTAATAAATAAGGGAAACTTATTTGAAGGCTTTACTCCAGAAAACTTCAAATATAGCTAATGGAACAGAAGGATGATTATCGGTCAGTAGAGCTCTCAGTGGGCAAATAATATTCTTAAATATCCTCAGATGTCATAGGCCATGAAAATTTTACAGCAACTTGAGGTCCTGCTGGGAAAATTATTGTATGTTTCACAAAAGTTAACAAGTTTTACTTATTGCCTTCAGCTGTAGAAAACTCTTGTACCCTATTCCTTCCTCCTTTACACCTCTAATCTCACATATATACACAAATTCCTTCTATTTTATGGAAGCCTGCCACAGGAACTTTAGTGAAACACCTCTGGATTAAGGACTTCAGTCATTCTCTTTCTGTGCATTTTTAAATTGCATCCAAGTTTGGATACATGGAAGGAGAGTAGATAGAAAAGGTTTACCATGTCAGATCCAAAGGAAGAGTGAATATAGAAGAGAGCTGTGCTAAGACTGCTATGAAGAAGAAGCAGACAAGTCCAAAATCTCAGATTTAGCATAGAATACTAAATACTCATTTGTGTTTCATGGTTCACACATATGAGCAAGGCACTACTTTCAGTCATCATTTAAATATCTGACATAGCAGTCCTGCACAGTGCTTTGGGAGACCATCTGGCCACCTAACCTTCTCTGTCACTACAACAGAGAAAGGAGTCTCATTTGGGCATCCAATAGGACAATAAAGTACTTTAGCAGGACAATTAGACACAAAACTTCCATTTATAATCCACCAACAGCAACAGTTCACAGGTCTAGCTCTTTCCTGAGGCCAGTGAGAAGTGTAGTAACTGGTGTGCTCATCAAGACAAAAACCAAGAGTGGAAGATAACCAGTACTGCAGTAATTAAAAGTGAATATATGAGAAGATCCGGTGACATATCAGGAAAGAATTAAGGATAGAATGAAAATCATGGACACTGACAAAATGATCTGGTCATTGAGTTGACATTTCCCAAAGTGATTGATTATTGACTGCAGCAGAGAACTAGCTAATTGGTGTAGAAAACTAGTTTGTGTGTTGAAGTTCTGTACATAGTAATAGTACAGTTATGCTAGCAATAGGCTTAGAATTTTACTTTTTTGACTTTTCCCTTTCATTTTTTAGATTTGTGAATTAATCAAATTAATTAGCAAAATTTTAGGGAGTTATTCGTAAGTAGAGACTTTATGGAAACTTTCATATGCTTGAGTAAAGATTAGATATGGTAATAAATACATAAAAGGCTGTATTTTTTCACATTATATGCATTACATTATGTGTAATAAAATCAAATGTACTAATGATACTAATCATGAAATGCTGAAAACCTACACATGAAAATCTTTGTTTTGAGACAAAATAATAAGGCTGGAAACCTGTACATACTCATTTAAGATACCCCTTTAAAATAGTGATATTTATTTTAAGAATAGATCAATAAAAGTTTGTGGAAATGACTGTTGCAATGCTGGATAGTTGCAGTAGTGCAGTTTGGAAATGTTTTAATTTACTGCTATTGTCACTCCCTAAGTGATTTGTTATTTTTAAATTAGATTTTTTGAATCCTTTTTTTTTTTTTTTTTGGTACATAGCACATGTGTTAAGAAACTTGTGTCATTTTCATTTATCTTGTCAGCTTACTTGGAACAGTCCTTGATAAAAACACAGAACATTTTGTCACATTGAAGTAAAAGAGAAAAATACATAATTTGTGTAAATGACTATTTGCTGAACTTTCTTATCAGTGAGGTTATTACTCTTAAAGTATTGAGTTTACTCATCTACATTAACAAGTACATGCAAGCTTGTGTGTATGTATCTTTCTGTGATTGTAAGCTGACAAGAGCACACATGTTTGTGTTTTGATTAAAAACGGCTTGGCAGTGTTTACTTCTGGTTACTCCTATTTTGCTTAACCATTTCTTGAATATTTGTCATCCTATAGAGGTCAAGGAATCCATGCAGAGTTTTCAGTCATATAAAGACATAAAAGGTAATTATTAAACCTATTACTAGTATATATATATATATATATATATATATATATATATATATATATATATATATAATTACTTATATATCATTATTTGATTGAAAATACATGTAGATATTCATATTTGGAAAACAAAGTATAAAATAATAAGTTAACACTGTTGTTTAGAGATTTATATTGTATATATACATTTTTTGAGATATTTTAAGCTTAGAATTTTCTTTTTCCCATATGAGCATTTTGGCTTTGTGGCCTTATTCAGTCAAGTTCTTCCAATTCTTCCAAGTTTAACTCCAAAAAAGGACACCTCCCTCCTTGGTACTATATTGTGACATAAATTGATTATTAAATAAAATAATTAAATAACAACTTATCTAAATTATACTATGTTAATGTTTTGCTGTACATATAAGATGACAAGATTTTCAAATCAAAAGAGAAACTAAAATGTTTTTCATAATGATAGTCATAAACTTAAAAGAAAAAATTAATCTGTCAAACTGTATAAGTGACAAAATCTGTAATATCAATCAGTTTATGAGATCTATAAATCATTCTGTGGTGACATAGTCTATATAAAACTTTCGTTGGAGAAAAGATGATATCTGAAAAATTTTACCCAACTGAATGAGTGAAAAAGTAAAATATGTTAATATGTCTATATATATATATATATATATATATTTTTTTTTTTTACTTGAAAGCTCAGTTATAATGCCTGGCTTTTTTTTTTCTTTGTTTTGTTTTGTTTTTAGTTTACTTTACTTTTTAATTCAAGCCTCCTTCAATTTCTCCCTATACCTACACTTTTCCAATCACATTCCATTATCTGTGCCATTGTTTAATACTGAGTAATACCTTATATTATCATATGTAAACTCTTAACAGAATGATGGTAGTATCCTAAAATGCAAAACAAATGAATACTTTAACAATGAAAATACACATGTGCCAAAATATATTGTTCATGTAATTTTTCAAGTGTTCAGTTAAAGATGTTATCTTCTAAATTGTAGAATTATCCCTAATCTTTATATTATTACTCAATTAAAATATTAGCGGGTTCTTTCTTCAAAGGAGCATAGTTGTCTTCCTAGCTCTTTTTTTAAACAGCGTCTTGAAATCTAATATAAATTATCCTTCTATACCTTTAGAATGAACTTTTTTTAAAAAATCATATACTTTACTAAAGATCATGATTAGGGAAAAAATACATAGTATTTGTGAGGTAACATGAAAAGAAAACTCCAATATAATGGAGCAAATATTTCAGAATTTAGATAACAAGGAAACATGAAGCAAAAAAGGTGAGCATGCGGGAGTAGTACTAGTCCTCTGAAGATCTATATAAATGCTGTTGAAGATAAAAAAGTCATACATGTCATCAGAGTTACTCTGTGACCACAGTAAATCAAGACAAAAACATAGATACCTGTAAATATATCTCTATAAACAGTAAAAGAACAGAGAACCAGAAAACCAAAGTATACAAAATCACTTTTTATAAAAACTCACATGATTGACATTCATAACATAAATTCCATGTAGCATTCAGCAGTTATTCCTATCTTCCTGAATTAAATCTTTTTAAACATAGTATCATATTCAGAAAAGCACCATGCTTCCTTTAATAGCAAACAAATCACTCCCCACATACCAAAGTGAAATAGGTCCTTTTAAGCTGTTTATTAGTGTGTCACCAGTAATTCAAATGTGATGTGTGGTTCTTCTCTAGTAAAGTTAAATCACCCCTCTCCTTGACTATGTATGTATGAAACATAATTTTGTTTTTTTGGTAGTATGAAAGAGGAAAAAAGTTGCCTCATGTTCAAATATATATACACAGATATGTACAAAATATTTATCTCACGGAAACACCATGAATTTGCACATAAATGATAATAGATGGATGTAACTCAGGGCAGTTAGGAATCATCAATCAACTCTTGCCCTGGGCATGACACTGTAGTCTGGGGCTGAGATGCTCTGACTGAGCTTCGAGGCTGTAGTTGATTGAGAATATGAAAATTTGGAGCTGGGAGGCTCCAGTTAGAGTCAAGGCTCAGGTCTGAATTGAGGCTAAGGACTGGCATTGGTTCAACAGCATTAGTGCAAAGGAGATGGGTTCCCCTTTGTCACTTTTGTATTTCTCTCTTTTCAATTATGTTTCCTCCTAAAGATTATGATCATAATATGCTCTGATAGGAAACCTTTTACCTATATGACAATTTATACTACTCTGGGATTTGATGCCATGGTGATTTTCAGGAATGAAGAATTTATGTGATATTGTCATTATATTCATAGATGCTACTTTTTCCTTCCTTGTATTCATCAACATTCACTACGCATTGTTAGCATGCAGTGGATTTGTTACCTGCAATTTGGTTGGTACTTGCCTGCCATAGTGGATGATGACCATATTGAATTATTAGTTAATTATTTATTCCAGATTAAATTATTCCTCTTTTCAAGAAAGAACAAAGATTTGGCATGAAGTTAAGCATTCTAACTGTGACTGTAGGACAATTTGGCAGGCATCTGCATATTTCTGCAAACTTATATCATTCAGTTGTCAGCTTCATTACTTGCTTCAATAATATTAGTCTTCTTATTATTCCTCAAATGTATGTTTCTGTCCCTGTTCATAAAACCCTTCTCCCAAATCCACAGATTATTTATAGTATGAACTTTATTCATAGCTTTCTGAATTTATTGCTGAAAAGAGGGTTAGTCTAGCTATCATATAAATTAGACCTTATCTCAAATTCATTTTTTATCTCATGCCTTACTTTTTAAAGAATTTATTTCATAGCATGTCTCATGACCTAGAATGCTTAGTGCCATTTGCCCTCATTACATTTAAAAGAACAGACTTTCCTGTCACATTCATTTTTCTATGTTTGACACCACAGGACACAGGAATAAGTCAATAGATGGATTAATGGACTTCCAAGTTTCTCCAGAGAACTAGAACTCGGTGAGAGTGTGTGTTTGTGTGTGTGCACGCGTGCATATATATATATATATATATATATATATATATATATATATATATATATATATATATATATATATATATATATATAT
>PVHY01015563.1:0-35734 GCA_004024945.1 Uropsilus gracilis | reverse complement strand
CATCCATCCATCCATCCATCCATCCATCCATCCATCCATCCATCCATCCATCCATCCATCCATCCATCCATCCATCCTTCCAACCATCCAACGACCCACCCAGCCACCCAGCCACCCAACCACCGGTTTTCCCACTAGAAAAACTCCCAGCTCCCTTTCTCCAGCCTCCTGAGACTCCCCTCGGAGGCTCCCTATCTGTCTTACACCCCAATTCCACTTTCTGACATCAGCTCTCAGGGTGGAAGTGCTTTTAGGGCTGGCAGGTGTGCCAAGCACTGCTAACTTCCAAACACCTGGCCTTGCCTGGAGCCAGCAAGGTTTGCACAGCCACTGACAGCATGCAGCGGAGGCTGATGAGAACCACGAAGAGGGAGCACAGGCATCTCCACAGCACTGGCTGCTTGCAGGTCATTCTGCAGGAACCATGGGGGGCTCTGGGGAAGTAGCTGGGGCCCAGATGCTTCTGGTGGGAGAAATGAAACCACAACCCTCCTTCTCCACCTGCCTATTAACACAGTTTGCACAGGGCAGCAGGCCCTCTGGAGGCAGAGGAGCCAGGACACTGTCGCCCTGCTTTGCATCTGATGATGGCTGAGATTTTTGTGACTGTCTCCTCAGAATCCATTCTTCCCATCTGATTAATTCAGGCCAGTCATTCTGAGTCCAGCCATCTTGCCCAAGTCTCCTTCAGGACTGACTGTGAGTTCAATCCTGCCAACGCCTGAAGGCCAGTCTGCGGGAGGAAGGAAGGGGATGGTCTGGGAAAGGTGACCTGCTTCTTCCTCTGGAGTCATGACAGCTGCCGCATCCACACGTTCTAACATAAGCAGCCGTTGCCAGGGAAAGGCTGTTGCGAGCCAAGTGCAGGGTCCAAAGAAAGGTGGGACAAGAGAGGTGGCTTAGCTCTGAGCTAAGGATCGAGTGGAGGCAATGAACCAGACGGCGCTCTATTAAACAAAGGGGTATATAGAGAGAACAGAGGACAATTTATGATGAATTTTAAAGGAAGGCAAAATGGCAAAGGTGTAATAAAACTGGTTAACAGGTTAACGTTACACTTTCTGTGAGGTAAGTGGGAGCAGGGGGATCACTCACAAATTGATGTTTATTTCTTTAAGGAATTTTTTTAAAGTAAACATTAGAGGGATGGTGTTTATCACAGAGGTTTTCATGCCCATCTTGTCTCCAGTTTTTGGGGGACAGATAAGGTGGTAAAATGAGGTGTTCTTCATTTGACACAAGAGCTCAGTCTGGTCTGTGATAGCGACCAGCAGAAGGCGACTGGCAAAGCTGGCAGCTTAAGCCACAGGGATTCATTCTGCACAACCCCAGAGTGGTGGTCTAAAATCCAGTGTCAGTTACTTCTGGGCCTTGGGGTTCAGGTCAAGGGAGATTGGGGTGTGTGTAGGACCTGTGTCTTTGAAGGCTCCAGAAGCTCTTCTTGCCTTCCTCAGAACTGGCTTGCCAGTTGTTTTTGGAGCCTCCCGGCTTCTAAGCCACCACCTGCACCACAACCCAGGGATCATCTTCTCCCCAAGTGTCTCTGCATCTTTTCTCACATGTCTGCGCCCGATCCCCCTTTCTATAAAATTCCAGCCAAACACCAAAGCAGTCATCCTACAGGGGGTCTTCCCCAGGCCTCTCGAGACAGGGCCGATGTGTAGTAACATCACTAGCCAACCTGCCTGATGGCCTGGGCCAAAATAAACAGTCACAGCCTTTTCCCCACTCCCTTTACTCTGAAACAGACTATGCGATTCTCTTGACAGAGCGTTTGCTCTCCTGAGGGGCTGAGCTCCAGATGACACCATCATTCATCCTCCCACCTCAGCACCAAGCCCTGATGATGAGGGAGAAGCCGCCTGAGAAGGGTGGAGAGACAGACTCACAGATAGGTGTGGAATAGAACCCGGGCACCAAATGGCAGGTATTATTGACGAGCTCTTGATAATTTCCCACCAGGCACTTCCTACCACTTTATCTGACTTACGGCTTTATCTGACGAGGGATGAGGAGGCCCACTTTCTGTCACTGTAAAATTGCGAAGATTCCTGGAAGATTGGACGACTTTTTGGGGATTTAAGGCTTAATTGCATCATGTGACTGGAAGAATCCACTCACTGTCCTACCAATAGCAGCCTGCGTTTCACTGGTCAGTCACGGCTCGGACAGACACCACTGAGCGGCTGGAGATCTGAAAACGACGACTGTAGATCTGAAAACGACGACTGTAGTCTCTGGAAATGACAGCGAATCCCACAGGGCTCAGTTGGCGGACCTAAAACAGCTCCTTTTAAACTCCTCTGCCAGTTTCACGTAGATTATACAAGAGAGAATTTCTTTTTTCCAGGCTGCCCAAGCCCAGAGCTGGGGTGTCTTGCATATGATTCAATACACAGAATGTTATGAAAAAACAAAAACAAAAACTCGACCTCTACCTGTATCTTGGCTGGGGGAAAAGAGCTTAATTTGTCTAGGATCTTAGAGCTAAAAATTCCCGGGGTGGACTGTGAATCAGACAGCCGTGATAAGAGGTACCTGCAACACCTTTTCATACCCACCTACATCCTCATCACAACTCCCATACTCAGTTTCTGAAAATACCTGAGGTGTGATATTTTGCGGGTTTTTTTTGGGGGGGGAGGTTAGCTCATTTGCAGGGAAACCCCATGACCGCTTATTTTAATAATCCAGCTCATGCATTTGCCCGAAGGTTGATGTTTTGCCACAGAAATACCAGCGCATTGATCGCATACAATACGATCTGCAATCAGTGGGGGGGCTGACACCACCCTGCGAACACCTGCCATGTTCTCGAACTCCAAGCACCATCGGGCTCGAAGACGTTCTGGGTGAGGGATAGAAAATGGGTGAGTTTGGGAGGAATGAGCCGAGATGCAGCTGCGCCATGGGATCAAGAGAAGACTGTGCGAACAAAATGAGGGGCTGGGGTTCTTCCCGCTGTGCCGACAACAGTGGCCACGTTGCCCCGGGTTACAGGGGGGCAGCCCAGGAGATGGGGCAGACGGCCCAGCTGTCACCCAGGCTTCCCTCCCTCCCTGCCTCCCTGCACCCCTGCAGGATGGCTGCTCTGCTGTGGCCGCTGCTAGAGGGTGGAGCCCTGCACGGCTGGGTCACAGGCCATGAGCAGATGAGGGACAGCAGTCTGTCCCTCCCCCCAGACTTGTTCTTAGTGCTCAGCCGGTGCCGGCAGCTGCTGTCAGGAGTGGGGGTGGAGGGGACTTGGGGGGTGAGGGCTAGGGGGCTCAGGGGCAAGGACTCAGGTTCGGGCCAGCCAAACACTGCATTCTAGCTCAGGGAGGAGGTCGCCTCCCTGAGCGGCCTGACTATTCCCCCCCCCATCCCAGCACGTCCTCCTCTTGCGTCCTCCTCCACCTGCCTTGCAACGATGGAGCCTGTGTCCAGGGCCACGGCTCCCTGAACCCCGCCAGTGCACTTCTATGGGGAGAAGGGCCACTGGCCGCCGGCACTGCCTGGTGCTGACCCGGTCTGTGCGGGCCTCCACCTGGACACCATTAGTGCTATGCTGGCCTGAGCCTGTCCGTCCTCCCGTGCCCAGGGGCCGCCCACCATCTCAGACAGCCCAGCTGGCCCTCGGCTTGCGCACCCCACTGGCCTTTCAACAGCAGCACAGCCTGAGCCAGCGCAGAAGCTCCTGGTCTTATGGCCGCCTCCAGCCATGGGCCAGTCGTTGTCCTTGAAGTGCTGGGAGCAGAAAGGGCTCCCCTCAGTCAGACCTGGGGCTGGCCTCTGCCCAGCTTCCCCCTTCATTCAGCTGCGTCCAGGTGGTCTTCAGGGATTTCTTTCCCAGGAGGTCTCTCCAACTTTCCCTTCCGGGCTATGCACCTCCCCTCTGGCTTCTGGAGCACCTGTGGTGGCCTTTGTCAACTCCCATCATGCTCTCTGTTTACTTCCGGTTGCCCCCCACCCCTCTGAGCATTTCTGAGCACTGGGAACTAGTTCTCTTTGAGTCCCTGGAACCCCAAATTGCCTGCTTCTTTATAGATGTATTGCAACGAGGATGAGATTGGGCCTCAACCTTCGCACAGATGGTGAGGACCATGGTTAGAACCAGTCTGCTGGGTAGAAGAACAGACCCCTCTACCCTCAAAGTTTCTCTTCCTAATGATACGTTTCATGATACCACTATTAACCCATGAGTCTTCTTGCCATATATTTTATGATGAATACATATGCCTATATGTCTACTGATACATATCTATGAGTATATATGTGTATCTATAGAGCGATATATTCACTTCTTGCTCATTATGTATTTTTTCATGTTTCTAGATCCACAGGGAGTCGACTTGGGGATCTTTCTGGCTAGGGATTGCATTTTCTATGGGCTTTCTGCTTATAAGTAGGCTGCCCTTTAATTTCCTATGAATTCATTCCGAAAGGAATTTTAACAAGGAAGTAGAGGGCCTTGGGCCAGATGATCTTCCAAAGAAACTTCAGACCTGAAATGCATGTATTTTATGACACAGAAAACCAGAAACTTCCTCCTAGAATCACCTGATCTAGAGATACATAGCTGTAAAGTAGTTCAGCAGGTTACTCTAATACATGTATGCAAACCACATATTGAAAGTCCGCTGTATTCTTATTTGTTGCGGAGATAAACCCCTGCTCCCAGCTTTACTGGTTTTGACCTCTGAGACTACCAGACTACCTCCAGACCGTGAGGACTGAGGCATCACCCAACAGTATACGGTGAGTTTCGCCCCTGCAGAAGAGCCTGTTTCAAGATTGAAATGAAGCAGCTCCACCTTAACCAAGACATGACCCTCATCTGGAACCTCTGCAGAAGTGAGATGACCTTGATGCTTACCGTTGTCACTACAACTCAGAGAGCGAATTCAGCAGCTGCATCTTGACGCTTACCCTGGGGAAGGTGGTGAACCTGTCCAGCTCCTCCACAAAGCAGAACATCTGCAGACTGATGGCTGACATGACGATCAGGAGGCTGGCGGTGAACACCACCAAGCTGCCAAGCTTCTTGCCAGGCCCGAAGATCTTGTACACAAAGTCTTCCAAGGCGGGTGAGATCTTAATGAGCCGTACCACTCGGAGGACCTGCATCAGCGGGAAAAACACAAGTACTGATCTCATGCTGTGCTGACCTTGAAAAAGTACAGCTGAAACGCTACTTCCCATCATGCTTTAGGGAATCACATTCTTCGTTTCAGCACCTGGAGACAACAGTTTAACAAGATCATACCTTTTTTTTTTTTTTTTTTGGAGACTAGGTATTGCTATGTTGTCCAGGGCACCACAGACTCAAGTTGCTCAGGGTGCCACAGACTCAAGCAATCCCCAACCTCAGCCTCCCAGGTAGCTGGGATTACAGGCACCTGCCACCGTGACCAGCTGCTTTTTCAAGACAGGTTGCCCTATGTTGCCTGGGGTTGTCTTGAACCCACAAACTCAAGTGATCCTAAGTTTCTTGCCTCCTAGCACTTGCACAACAGGTGTGTGCCACCACGCCTGGCAACAAGACCATAACTGAGATATCTGTTCAGCTTAGTGCCCGCCATTTGTCAGAGGTCACCCCTCATCGCTGAGTGAATTGTTAGAATGAGGGCAATGGAGTGATTGCCCGGTAAGTGATACAGGGTGTGGAAATACAGTTATTGTTGTTCTATTCCTGAAATATTAATGAAGACACTTAATTCAACATCAACTACATTCACTGTTTCATAAAGTCAATCTTCCTGGGAATGGCTACATATCTATACAACGTTCTTAAAAGCCTTCTATCAAAGAGTTCTCCCTTGTGGCTGAGATGTGACCCTCTTCGCCATTCTCTCCTTCCCTTAGGTCACAGTCCTGCCTGGATGCCCGCTAAGCAGGCTACCCTAGGCCAAACACTGTACTGCCAGCCTTTTGTAGCTGAGGTGTGATGGGAGCTACACTGACACCAATGGGAGTGAAGGAAAGTGGTTTTTGCACTTTCGGCACATGAAGTTAAATAACCTTGCCCTGGAGACTCGTCTAGTACCTTCTTCTGGCTAAGAAAGGGGAACCACCAAGAACAAGTCTTTATAGTTGAAGACAGATTCTATCCAACCAACAGGCCCCCTGGAGGATGGATGGGAACCATTACCTTCCCTGGTTACCCCACACAGGGAGGAATAAATGTTTATTTTATTGGGCCTTGTATTTTTAGAGCATTGCTCCCCCTGCTGAATTTGTTATCTAAGCACAGATACATATTTAAAAGTTTTGAATATAATATGCACAAAACCTCATCCACAACTAAATAATTGACAACTTCATTTGCTTTATTCATTTAACAAATGTGATTATGATGTGCCAAATATTGTAGCGAACAAATAGGACCCAATGATTCTGATTATGAAGAGTGCATAATACAAAGACACAGCTCTTCAGGACATACTTATATGACTAGAAATAGAAATTACTATTTAATTAACAGCTAACCTATAAGCAAGTAAAACAGCATTTGTTTTCACCTCGTCTATGATGTCATCAATTTTTTGGTGGTTTAGGCATTAAATAAAATACAAGTTGAATAACAGGCTCAAGACATTTCTTTACTATTAAGAGCTAAGGAAGCTATGAAGATTTCTTAGAGACAGATGGCAGTCTGTTTAAATACAATAGGGAACAGGAATTGCTTTCAGAATCTAGATTCTAACCTTTATGTGTATAAAATATTTGACTTTTTCTTTCCAGTTCCTCTCTTCCTGCTCCTCCTGATTCTGACAAGTCATCTGGTGAGGGGCAGGTGGGATCTGGTGGGTCTTCCTGACTTCCACCTCAGGCCTGGCTGGCGTGTTGACAGCGATGTAAATCACCCTAAGAACATTAGTAGGACCTGGAGGAGGTCTCCTATCTCTCACTCCCAATAGACATAAGCCAGAGCTTCGGGAATCATCTTTGCCTCTACACAGTGAAATTCAGCTTGTAAATGATACCGTACAGAAGAAAGGTGAGTGGAGACAGACTTAGCTCAGCAACGTCATTTAGACTGAATTTCACCACATTTCCTGGGGCCCAATCTAGACTTCCAATTAATAGGAAATAATGATACATTATATGTTTAATTATATAAATTATGTAGAATTATATAAATCCCTGTCATCTACAGAACACAGAGAATCACGCTTTGTCCCATGTCTAGTAAACTAGTGGACAGATATTTAAAGATGTTGGAAAATATGTATTTCCTTCACATGAACTTAAAACTCCAAACAAATTCCTTAAAGAAAACTTATGTGAAGAATTACGTTGCTCAAATTCAGCAATTATACCATGGGCATCGTAATGCCAGACAAACAGCTTTATCATAAAAACTATTAAAACTTTAACATTCATCTTAATGTCCAAGATAATAGGGTTTCACACTTTCATGTAATTTGCTTATTCTCGGGAAGAAATGATTCTGTGGTTGATGGTTAATGGCTGAATTCAGGCAAGTTTACAGGGACGATTTAAATGGTTTAGAGCTCAAGTTTCAGAATTGTCTTAAAATCATATCTGAAAGATTGTCTAAGCAATCTTGAGTGCTATCCCAGAGTCTAATAAAAACAGCCTATGCACATCTGTGCAATTTTGACAAATTAATAATTTATTAGCTGAAAGAAACAGAACTGAACTCCCACACTGGGGAGTCAATTAGCATATCCAAGGGGGTAAGTCTGAATCCCTGGGAAGTAAAATCTTTATCACTGACTCCAATTATGCCTTTCCACTTATTTGGGAATATGTACGCTTTTCACAGTCTACCAAAAAGAAGCCGTTTGATTTTGTATTCTCACAAACTTGAAGACCAACCCCCCACAATCAGCCCTGAGGAACATTTTGTGGCTGTTTCCAAATCACATTTTCCTGGTCACCTTACCGAGGCTGTCTCTCAAACATCACTGTCTTGATTAAAAGTGAGATATTACGGAAATGGTGTGGCCATGGATATGAACTGTAGAATTAAACCTCTTGGGAATGAGTTCCAACCATTGCTAGCTAGGTGAGTCGGGCAACATATTCAGTTTCCGGGAACTTCAGTTTGCACATATTTTCTTTGTTTCATAAAACTGCTGAGGAAGCTCTGAGCTAATGAGCCCAGCACAGTGCCTGGCACACAGCAAATGCACAAGCAATACCAGACAACCCGGGTCATCACACTTCTCCAGGTGAGTCAGAGACCCCACATTCACTGTAGCCCAGCGAGAGGGCCTTCATGCTGTTCCTGAGCACATCAAATATGTTTCTACCTCAGGATAGATGCACTGTGGTTTTCTCTACCTGGAGAGCTTGCCCAGACTCACACGGCTGGCTCCTTCACCTTACCTGCTGTCTGCACAATTGCTGCTTCTACACAGAAGGCTTCCAGGACCACCTTCTCCGAAGTAGCTCCCCACCCCAATCTCTATCCTCGTAGCCTTCCTATTCCTTCAGGCCAGCGATTCTAAGACTTGGCTTCCATGGTTTTGGTGACTGTCCTCTGGAATTTTCCCTGCCATGGCAAGGAGACTCTCTCATCCTTAGTAGCTGACACATAGTAGAGTTTAGCAAATATTCCAGTGAATAGTTAAATAAGGTCAATTATTGAAATCACTTTGCACAAAAATGGGTGAGTCCACAGAAAAATGTACCCAGAGGGAAAATATTTTTCATATGAAAAATACAAAATTCACAAAGGTCTTGCTGCCAAGATGAGGAAGACAGGCCCGGTGAGAGGGGACGTATGAGGAGCAGCCTGGGACACCAGCGTGGGCCTGGGAGGAGCTGATGTGCTCCAGGTTGTTGGGTCCCCATGGGAGAATCTGTAAAAATCCTGTGTCATTGACCCTTCTTGAGGGACTTATTCTTTAGCTATGAAATAAAAGGTAGTTTTTAATTATTTCAATTTTAATTATTATTATTATTATTTTAATTATTTCATTTAATTATTTCATTTGAAAAAAGGCCCTGTGTATGGAGATACACTTAGCTGTTCACATAAATTACCTACTGCAAATTATTATACAGAATCAGACTAATCAGACTAATCAAATTATTATCCAGAATTATCCAGAATCCAGAATTCAAATTACAAATGTCACGGACTGTATATGATGTGACCATGTATTTATGTGAAATGGTAAAGCCATGCATATGAGTTCTGAATATTTAGAGAAAACAGGCTTGTAGAAAAAAACTAGAGATGATGGCTGTTAATAATTTGTAGTAATTTGGTTTATGCCTTTCCAGTCCCTTTTCCATTTCTAGGAACTTTATATACACAGATAATAAAGCTCCATGTTAGTATAACATGGAATTACCATTTGACCCAGCAGTCGCACTTCTGGGAATCTACCCAAAGGAGACCTCAATGTGGGTACAAAAGGACACCTGTGCTCGGATGTTTATTGCAGCACTATTTATAATTGCAAGAACATGGAAACAACACAAATGCCCCAGAACAGATGAGTGGATGAAAAAGATGTGGTCTATATACACAATGGAGTATTACTCATCAATTAAAAATGACAAATTTGATGAATTTATAGACACCTGGATGTACCTAGAAGAAATCATTCTAGCAGAAACAAGCCAGATAGAAAGGGACAGAAACCAAATGGTTTCACTACTATATGGTCAACCAAATGAAACCACACAAGGGGAGAGAGGGGACCAGCTCGAGCGGGCGGGGAGGGGAGGTGATGGTGTTGGGTGACCCCCAAGGACTGAAATGATGTAAAAAAATAATAATAATAAAGCAGATATTGGTAAAAAAAGGATAAATATCATAGAAATAATGTATTTGTAGCTATACATGTTATATCATTTTATATTGTTTTGCATTTAATGAAAATACACATTTTTACAAATCCATATTACAAATGTATGTTATTATAAACTCATATCATTATTTTACAATCAAATTTGCATGACTTTTTAAATGAGTCCTCAGATACTTACCCCTTAAACAGCCTGTTTTTCCTCTCCTAATTCCAGAGCAATGATCTTTGTACATGAGATTTGATCCATTTCTTAATCTTTCACTGAAAACTTACCTATGAGAAACTAGAAAAATCTAAGTCCTGGACATCTTCATGCTGAAACCAGCAGGATCAACCTTCTTACATTGATTGACTGACCAGGTTTGTGAAAAGGATCTTGGAGCTGTGATTATCAGGCCTATTTCCAGTCACTAAGTACCTGAGTCTCTAGTGTAGGTGCCAAATGCTAGTGCAGTGTTGTGAATGTGGGTAACAGCGGTGGCCGAGTGTGAGACACGAGTGTCTGGGAAGAACGTCCGCTGCAGGAGTTTGAAGCATCAGCGCCTCCCTGACTGGTGATAACCACGCCCAGGATATGACGCATGGCAGAAGAAGGTTGGGAGCTCTGGATGGGATGCTCTGCTGTGATTTCCAAACCTCCTCTTTCCATTTGTGTTCGTGGGGCGTTTTTCATTGTTGTGAATTGCGTTCTCAAGTCTTTTCCTTCAGGTGGACACAGCGTCTCAAGTTTCAGGCACTGATGGACACCTGATGTTACTCTTCTGAAAGGGATGAAGCTGGAATAGATTTTCTCTCATCGAAGGAGCTGAAATGCTTTGTTCTGGATGACTTTGCTAAAGTATGCTGCTATTTAAAAGTATTTCCAACTATTTAAAAGTGTCTAGTAAGAAAGCAGTGGGTACACTGATATCTATATGATAAATTATATGGTCAATTTTGAGTCAGGATCATGAATGACATTGAGATTGTTAAAAACAAACAATCATTTTTCTCATTTTGTATCGTTCTGAACCCAAGCATTTAAAAGAACAATAAATGACTACACTGTTATTATTCAGCCATTACAAAGAACATGCCTGAGAATTTCTTCTGTTTGCTGAATAATTATGAAGTAATATGAGTCAGTATATCATATTAAAAATAGATATTTGGATATTGCAAATAAGAATTTTAGGTACAATTATTTAGTCATTATGATGGAGGTAAGAGGTGCTTAGAAAAAATAAATGACAGAAACTGTAAAGGAAAGTTTTATATGTTCTTATTACTTCAATTGTAAGCCATCGCCAAGCAGACATATTTGGATTTTTTTGAGAAGGGGGATCTACAATTGGACTTAAATTCGTGTTCCTACTGTTTAGAAAATGTGTCAACTTATTATGGGGGTGAAGACTTGAGATGTGTACACAGACAGATAACACTTATGTGGGTGTCTTCCTTACTCTGTTAATTTATGAACCACCTCCATTTACTCCTGGGAATTATCAGGAGTTTTAAAAACACTATGACAACTTATGGATACACTGATTTTAGAATTTCAGATGACATCAAGTCTGTCTTAAGTTTGTGTTTACAGACATCTACAACTATTATATTATCAATAATATAGTTGTTATAACAGGACTGGAATTTCTCTGGGAAGAACAAAATTCTAAAGGCAAATAGACATTATTTGTATTACCTGAAAGTATGTGAACTGAGAATGATAAAGGTCTGGATACACGTGTAGAGTTGTTCCAATGACGAGCAGAAGCTCGAATTTGTGGAGAGATGAGCTAATGTACCCGGTGAAGCCCAAACACCATATCTTCAGGAGTGCTTCCAGATCAAACAGCACTGTGAAAGCCACCTGGAGGGAGAGAGGGAGAGCCACATTGGCACATGAAAATACGATTGTACAATATTTCATCACATGACAATATTTTCCATATTTCATCACATTTCAAAATCTTTCATAATTTCGTATTTCATCTTTGTGAGTGTGTGAATTTCAGTCACCATGCTACAAAATGAGGCATCCACAAGGATCGAGAAGGACATTCCACAAAAACTGATTTTCGAACATGCCGACTACACAGCTAACCAAATATCTTAGGCAATCAAAAAAACACAAATGAAAATGTTAAATATTTGTGAATGGTGCTATTTCTTCATTAATCATTACTTGATATTATTTAAAAGTCATTATTACTTACGGACCTACTGTAGACACAGGCTGTATTTTTGTGTAATTTGTATTTTCATGGTATAAAATATATATAAAGTACATGTCACATTAGAAAGAAACTTACACATTAATAAGTGCAAGTTGTTCAATTAATAATTGAATAAGTGTTCAATTAATAATGGAACTGAAATTTAAGAGTTTAAATATTACTCTGCTTTGTACTACATAAACAAGCAGACAAACTGGATTCAACAGCAAGCAATTAATATGTGTATTTATACACATACATAAATTAATAAATATCAACATAATATGTCTATATTATTAATTAATGGAATTAATTATTAATATTGTACTAATAAGTTAGCTCAACTTATCTACCACATTAGTTCAATGGATCTGTTATGACACATACACATTTAAACATAGCATATTATTTTTCTTATAATTGTTCTGTGGGCACAAATATTCATTTTATCAAGAAAATTGCAACCAGAATTAAAATCTACAACATCTGATTAACTTGTCAGGAAAGAGTACAAGAGTCAGTGTAGAAATTAGTCACAACATCTCCTTCTGGGGAGATCCAAAAGTTTTATTAAAAGGGTGGAACAAAGAGCACCTTGCTTCTCATTTTTTAGACCAACATGGAATTTCAGAAAGAATTTTCTTCCACATTTGGAAAATGTACAGAAAAATGAACTTTTAATAGTAGCCAATTTAGGAATGATACCTAATAGCAGTGAGGCTAGTGAATTTAGTGACATGTAGGAAATCAAAATAACTTCTCAATCTAGCACCACTTTAGACCCAATTTCCTTATTAATTAAAATTTTTCATGTCCCTTTTCAACATAAAAGAATACAGTTTAATTGTGAAATAATTCTACTAAAACCCTTGCCCACTTTTCTCAGGTGACTCATGTTAACTACTTTGTAAAGTCTCCTATTATCTCCAAATCTTTGCAAACATACATGTCATCACATTGTCAGTAGGCTTGCATTTGACATGTCAAATGCAGCTTGCTTTTCTCTCACCAACAAGCATGGCCATTCCTTCAGGTTAAAAGAGATAACTCCTGCTTAATTTTTTTTATCAGCTGCACAAATTCTCAGAGTATTGAACATTCCCAGAGCATTCAACACTTTCCTTTCTGGTTCACTGAAGGCTGGTACTTCCGTGATGTATCATCAGGAATGTGGGCTAAGCATTTTACTTCAAAGACACCATTAAATCTTCCTTCTGCACAGTCTGTATTTACTGGACTTCTACATCTACAAAAAGATTTTCAAGTCTGGTATTGCTGGAGCCAGGAACAGGTTTGTATGTTTTAAATATTAGAAAATATGAAGAGACTGCTTTCAAAATGTGTTATAAGTAAATCATTTGCCTTTTAGCAAAGTAGGAAGGGACCACTTATTTTAAATCTGTACCATCATAAAGTTGATGCCATCGACTTTGGCTCACCTGTTCTTATGTTTATCAATCATTTTTTTTTTAAATAAGACACATTTTCTCTTCACAACCTTGTCAATTTTCTAGTGTTCTGTCTTATCAGCTTTTGGAGTTGTTGATATTAAACACATTAATCTTTATTACAGAAACTGTAATCTTTTCCTTAGTCTAGAGCTTGGTGTCTAACTTTGCTGGCTCTACAAGCCAGCAAATAGCTGGCTTAAAATAGCTCTATAAGCATTTTAAATTCTGTGTGGTCCTGTATGCCTCCTTTTTTTTCTTACCCTTTACAGAAAAAAGAGAACTTTATATGCAATAGCAGAGACTTCATATCCAGGAACACACCAAATTTCTCTGTTTTATCACAAGAAAACCCTATATAGATCTTACTGCTGCTTTGTGAAATCTCCCTGAATTTATTATTCATCACCAATAGCTATTTTACTTTACTGCTTGATTGAGTTTTACTCTCTCCATCTAGTTCGTTCCAGTAGAAAGGCTACTGATCTATCTCTATTGATTTCCTATAACACCTTACTAGATTTTCTATTAATTCTAATATTTCAATGAAGTCTTCTGGGTTTTATAGAAATATGCACATTTTATCTGCAAATGAAGATTTTTAAAGATTTTAAGATTTATTCTGAAATCCATTAATTTATTTGCCAAGAATGAATTGATAATAAGAATTAAAACTTGTTGTCAAAACTTGTTGCTTATTTTCAGTAAAAAAATTTCGGCATTTACTATTAAAAAAATGGTTGTGGTGGGCACGAGGAATTAATTTCTACCACATCTAAGGGTTTTCTTTCCCTTTTCTACTTACAGGGTTTCAGCCCTAATTCATCCAGGCAATGAAATATATCTCCAGAACTCTTAACGCTGACCCTGTGGATATTTCTGGAATGAACCCCTAGACACTACTGCTAAACTTGCTGCATTTTGTTGATTAATATCTTAGTTACAATTTGTGTTCTATATACTATAAGTTGGCTTGCATATCATAATTACGATTTGGTAAAACTTACGCTAGCTCCCTTGTGAAGCTCGCCATTTCTCTGGGTGACTTTTCTTCACTTGGACGTTACTCCCACATTTACAGCCAGTTCATGGCCATTTTTGCCTCACTTTTTTGGAAAAATTCAGTTGAATTTTTCAGAAAATTCCTCTGTGCCCTCATAATCCATCCTTGACACATTCAGGGAGAAAAGCACCACCTCTCCCCTCACTCGACTGAGAAATCCCCGTAAGAGATGGTCACTTCAGCTCTCCGGATTTCCCCCTCAGGCCCTGGGTCCCTTTGAGGGGGTCATTCTGGTGTCTGCTGACAGCATCTGTTGGGGGTTTGTCTTTTGTGTTTCCCGAGCCGTGGTCAGTGAGAGAGAGAGGGAGGCGCTGCGGTGTTTGTGTGCATGACCCCAAGTCCCCCTCGCTGGGCATGTGGCAGACACTGGTCCAGGTCAGGTTCCTCAGGGGTGAGACGGTGCTGAAATCATAGGAAGTGATCACTGCTTTGGGAGGGAAGGTGAACGGTTTCCCAGTGGATTTCTCCAGAGTCCGTTTCCAGCTCCCTCGGGGAGGGGGGTTTGGGCTCAGCTCCCATGGAGGGCCATTTCTAGGCTGCCATGGTCATGAAGGACCCTCCATCACAGGCTACCCAAGGGGCAGGTGAACTCCTTGGTGGGGCATGGAAATTGCTCAGCAGCTGAGCATCGGTCCAGGGGCCATAAGACCCACGATGAGGTCATTCCTCTTCAGTTGGGCTCCTTTGCCTAGTCTCAAATTCCAGGCTGTCCAGAACCTGTTCTCTCCCCCAGGCATTGATCTGGAGCAACTGGAACTGAGGGGTGTCCATCCTTGAGGGCCCTACCTTGTGCCCCCTGCTGGCCTGGTAGCTGGCCAGGGGCTAGCCTCGAGTCCTCTTTCCACCTCATTTGCAGCTATCCTTGTCATCCCAGGGAAGGGACATAATATATATGTGTAATATATATGTGTATATATATGTATATACATAGAAAATAAATAATTTAAAATACATTTAAAATAAAATAGAGAGCTACTAATAAAAAGGCTAAAGTCTATCTGGGAAGATGGTCTAATTATATATAAATACAATTGATCACTTTACTAGCTTTGCATTTACCATCAAAAAGACAGATGGCATGATCTGTTTAAATGATCGCAATTCATAATAAAATACGCAGCTGGCTCCATTTGCATTTTTATTTGTTCTGTGGGAAAACTATATGCTTGCAAAGACACCCAAAAGTACTAACAAGATTAAGTGAACTGTTAGGAATAATATCCAAAGTCTCACTGATTTTCCTACTAAAGCTCCTAATTCCAATTCTCCAGGCATCAGAAACCTCCTTTCAAGCATCCTTTGGTCAAGGTCACATGCAAGGAGGCACTCTGAGCACTGAGAAACAACAGCAATGCCAGGCCTAAAGTGAGGAGCATTTACAGACAAATAGACATAAAAGGGGTCTCACTCCCTGAGACTCTGGGCTATTCCAACATGGAGGGGTATTACATCAGGAAGGAGAGGTGGGGGCGGGGGGCAGGGGATTAGGGAATTAAATCACATGTGACCACCTGCTACAGGAGGGCTAGTGAGCAGCTTTTGTGGGCTTTAGGACAGAAGTGTTGAAACAGAGAGTGAGCGACACCTCTCAGCCACAAGCCAGGGCCAGGCTGCTAGGCTGGAAAAGCAAGAAGATGACCTGGACCGTGTGCAGAGCCCAGTTACCCAAGGGGCCGCCATTACTATCCAAGCTCCCAGCTCCCTGCAGTCATGGCCCCCATGGGAGAGGGACTGTGCTCATTACTTGGAGCTGGAAGCCCAGGGACATGATCTTCACGATGCTGCTCCCATCCAGACAAGGTCACACTCAGACCTCTCCTCTGTCTCCCCCCAGGACCACAGATTGTCTGCTCATAAGCGGAAACTGACATTCTAAAAGGGAAGCCCAGATGCAGACATGGACATAAACGTCCCAGAAGTCCTTTTGCATGAGTTGAAAAAGCTTGGATACAAAGCATGAAA
Source organism: Uropsilus gracilis (assembly GCA_004024945.1). NCBI lineage: Eukaryota > Metazoa > Chordata > Mammalia > Eulipotyphla > Talpidae > Uropsilus > Uropsilus gracilis. The sequence continues at coordinate 19,293 of PVHY01015563.1, read as the reverse complement.
ATAACAGCAAGGGTTGTATTGCTTATAATTTTCTTAAGGCAGCTTTTTCACCTTTTAAAAAAATATTTCCTTCCAAGATCTCACCTATATTTTTCTGCTAGTCATCTATCTGTCTGTCTGTCTGTCTGTCTGTCTGTCTGTCTGTCTGTCTGCCTGCCTGCCTGCCTGCCTGCTTGCCTGCCTGCCATCTATCTCTCTATCAATCTATCATATATCTGTCTATGTATCCACACACATATATAAAACTTCATATATACCCCATATCTATCTCTTTTATATAAAAAGATGAAATTTCCCTACCTTTTCAAGAATCAAATTTTATATCCTTAGAGTTTCCCCTTCATTTGACCACATCTTATCTCTGGAGAGTGACATCTGGTTCTGATGTCGGCACAGCAGAGTTTAACTGATAATTTCAGAAATGTAAATTCTATGTACTCTCAAACACCACATTGCAGTGCTCTTTGAAAAATTTTATTGTATAGAAATACTTATGCCATTTAATATATACTGTAACAAACTTCCCTCAAGAAAATGATCAGTAAGGCAATAAAGATATAAACATCAAGCTATTACTTTAAGAAATAGTATTGTATGTTTTCTCAGGAGAGGACATGACTTGTGAAAATATTATCTTTTTGAGTGAAAAATACCAAAAACTGGTAGGAAAATACTTGTTTTCCTCAAGAATTTGTAAGTGGATTTGTGAGGTTAGCAGGTGAAACAAGATGACTGCCAAATTCTGAAGCTAAGGAGAAAAACAACTGAACAAAAATGGCATGCTTAATATAAATTGAACAATGGAAATTGTTGTGCCCTTTTAATTCCATGAATAATGCATGAACATTTATAGGTGACAAATTATAAATGAGTTGATTGTACCATGCAGGTCTGAGACAGTAAAATGTTGGAGATATTGCTTGGAGGTGGAAAGATGTTTGAAATATACCTCAATGCTTGTACAAAGGGACACCTGTGCTCGGATGTTTACTGCATCACTATTTATAATTGCAAAGACGTGGAAGTAACCTAAAGGTCCCAAAACAGATGACTGCATGAAAAAGCTGTGGTCTATATACATAATGGAATATTACTCATCAATTAAAAATGACAAATTGGATGATTTTATGATAACATGGATGCACTTAGAAGATACCATATTAGCTGAAACAAGTCAAAAAGAAAAGGACAGGCACCAAATGGTTTCACTATTAAATGGGACATGGGAAAGATAAACAAAAAGCCATGAAGAAAAGCCAAAACAAGCTGACAACCAAATTGAAGCACACAACTTTGGGGGGGAATGGACAGGGTGGGAATGGTCAGGTAGGGTGGGGGGGGGTGAACCCCGGGGATTACAAAGATGTGAAATTTACATATAAATAAACTAGTTAATAAAAATTATCTATTTCCCTAGATTCATGTTACAGTCTGTATTTCAGTTTCAAAGGAGCATAATAAGTATTAATAAGAAAACAAATGCACATGTTTCATAGAAGGTTCAGGATAAAACCCACAAGAAACTCAACTCAGGTAACTCTACTAAGTGATTATCTGGATACAATACAAAAATAGAAGATTGAGTGCATTATTCTAGAAGTGTCTGTATTCCACCTGGTCCTGGTCTGTTGCATCCCTTCAGTATTTATGAAGAGCACATTTCAAGATGGATGGGTAAAAAGCCAGCATCATAACTGTAACATTTTTCACCTATCAAGATAATGCTCCAAACCTTTGGAAGTACACCAAAAAGTAATTGTTAGAAGAAATGTGTCTGATTAACATTTCCCAGAAAATGAAATTAAACACTGGTAGTTCCCAGAAGGTGAAATAAGTGGAAATAGCTGGTAGGGCTTGATGAGCTACTTTCCTAATTTGATCATTTCTGTGACCAATCAGCTGAAATATGTCAGATTTCGTGAGGGCTAAGAAAAATGGCTCTTTTACTTAATTTCACTTCAAGGAGTATCACAAACCAAATGTCTTCAGAGGAAGTTACTTTTCTAGAAAAGATTATTTTGGGTAAGATGGCAAGGTGAGGTCATGATTTATGCACGTCCTTCCACTTCAAACACCTAACACTCCCAGAACAGTGAGAAACCAGAGACAGCCTGGACTTGTGACTGAAGCTGATGCTTTTGATCAGAAAGGCAGCAGGAGATGTCTGGTGGACCGAGTTGGCAGAGCTGAGACACATTAGGGTTTAAAGACAGGGACTAGGTTATACTTTCTGTGTAGGAGAACACGATGGGACCTACCACTTACGCAGAGACTTTCTAGGAAGCTGCAGGTGAGAAAGGAGAAATAATTACCTCACAGAGGATGAGATCAAGCTCTCATACTGACTTTCAGCAAGAGATGTGTTATCTCCAAGAGACATTGAACAAGACTTGGTTCTGGCTGGGGAAGCAGGGTTGAAGAAAGTGGCAGCTAGAATGTAACCTGGTGAGTAGAGATGACCACAGAGAGAGGGAAGGGCACAGCACAGTCTACACATAAAATGAATCTTCATGCTTTGAAAAGCGTGAAGAAATTTGATAAGACAACATAATTTAAATCAAGAATATGAATTCACACTAGATACAATTAATTTTTAGAATTAGGAGGTTTAGGATGCAGTGAAGTATAACTTTCCTAACAAAAGCAGTCTAGTAAAGTAAAAGGAAAGCAAATCAGAGAACAGCTATCCTTATGAAAAAGAGTCAAAGTTCAATGTACACAGGACAGTACATTGAACTCGGGCACTAAAAGTAATGGGACAAAATCAAGCATCGAAGGATCTAAAGTAGCTCAGCCTCAGAGAATCTATTTTTTCCCCAATGTTCCAGTAAGAAATTAAAGGAGAAACTCTACAGTCAGTTCAACAGAGAGATATATAGAAGGGAGAAATCATAAAGAGCAGGAGCTAACATATAACAAAGAAACAGAAGGAACCAATAATCCAAACTATTAGGAACAAGCCATTTCAGACAGTGACCAGACTGGTAGTATCAGCCATACTAAAAGGTGGACTTTTGAACCCCAAAATAGCTCTTGCTGTGTAATAAAGAGTTCAGCTGGCCTGAGTCCTGTCTTTCTGAGAGAAGGTCTCTAAATTCTTGTAATCTGCCTAGATTCCAAGTCTTTCTTGCTCATGAAGATTCCCTAGATTGTTGTGCCAAAGTACATAAGATGGGGTCCAGCTATGTGAGTTATGATATCTCCAAGAAATTTGGAAGGTCAGGGCTTTGGGTCATTTGACATCAGCCTCACTGCAGATGGGAGCTGGAGATGGAGATCAGGTCTGAGACCAATGAATCAATCAATGGTGGCTAAGCAATGAAGCCCCAATAATATCCCTGGACTCAGTGGGGCTCATGGAACTGATCAAGCCCTGGTAATCAATACCTTGTATGTGCTGTATAAAAGCGCAACATCCAATAACTTGGGACCAGTCCTTGTGCTGGGAAGGTGACAGGTCCTGAATCCATGGGTACAGGGCTCCAGAAGTTTCACATTAGACCTCTTAGACCACATCCTACACACCACCCCTTTTGACTGGTCTGATCTATATCCTTTTTGCTATGATAGAAAAGTTACCTCAAGTATAGCCATTCCTGAGTGTGGTGTCATTTCAGTGAATTATCTCTTTAGGGAGGTAGCCAGCTGGTAGCCTATAAAGAAGGCCTTAGAAGCCTTTGATTTGTAGCTGAAATCTGAAGGGAAGCAGAACTGTGGGCATTGTCCTTTACAGTGAGGTCTTACCTACCACCAGGGAGCAGTGTTAGCAGTGTTCTATTAAAAAGAAAGTTATTAGTAAAGAATATTGGCAATAAAAGAGGACACCTTCAGATGTAACAGATTATAAAAATTCTGGAAAAATACTACAATATCAGACAATAAACCTCAGGTCAATAAACCATAAAATAAACCTTGAATCAACGTCTCTCTCTTCTCTCTTTTCCACCAGGGTGCCACTGCAGAGATGCTAGGTCCACATGGTGTTCTGGGGGAGATTTATGCACTCTTTCACAATGACACAATGAGGAAAAGAAGTCGACTTCATTTTTGCAGGGAAGTATGACCTTCCGTACAAAAGCAGACGAATAGAGTAAAATAAAAGCAAATCAGAGAATAGCCATTCTTATGAAGAAAGAGTCAAAAGTTCAATGTACACAGGACAGTACATGGAACTCAAGCACTAAACTTAATGAGACAAAAATCAAGTACTGAAGGATCTAAAGTAGCTCAGTCTCAGAGAATCTATTATTCCTTTATGTTTCTGAAAGTAGTGAAAGGAGAAACTCTACGGTCAACTCAATAGATGTAGGAAGAACACAGGTTGAAGTGCTCTCAGCAATCCAGGAATAGAAGGAACAGGATACAAAACATCTATGAAAATGTTCAAACAGTAATACTAATGAAATGAGGAGCATTGATGTTAGAAACAGAGACAAGCAAAGGAGATCCGTTAGATTGTGTCTTTCTAGCATTTCACTAAAACCACAGCAGGTCAATAAAAGAAGAAAAAAATATTAAAAAAAGAGATAAAATTTCCTTACGTTTGGATGATATCACCCCCTACATAGAAATTGCAGGTGAATGTATAGACCAATGATAACTAAATTGCAGTAAATTTGCAGGATATGAAATTCATACCAACCTCAGCAGGATTTGCACCTCATGAATAAACAAGTGAAATTTAATAGAAAATACCTCATTCATAAAAGAAATTCTTACTTATTGAAATAAATTTAATGGAAAATATAATGACCTTTGGGGAAAATTACAAAATGTCGAAAAAATCTTAAAGAAGAATACTGAATAGCAATGTCCTTAGTATCAATTAAAACTCATGATCAAAACTGGCTACATGTTCATAATGTAGAGCAAGAATAGCAAAGTCAAGAATAGATAAAATAAGAATACCAATATCAGTGTGTTTGTTCTAATAGATATTGAGGCTCATTATAAAGCATCGTACTTAGGATAATATCTTTCCAGCTAACAGTTAGGTATGCAGACACAGCAAGGTAGCCAGACGCAGACTCATATATATTGCACACCTGACAAGTGACAGGAGGGCACTACCATGTGAGGAAATAACACACTTTGCAATGAATCTAGCAGAACAATTGTGTATATGTATATGGAGTCCTCATCTCATTCCAAATGCATTAGAGAATGAAATAGGAAAACACAACTTTAAATCTCTTAGACTTTAATGTAGTATGATAGCTTTAACAACTTTGATGTAGACAAGACAAAAAAACAAAGAGGGCTAAGTGTTAATGTTAAAATGTATAACTTCCATGAAGCAGGAGTTGGCAAATAAATATTAAGAGAAAGCTACAGCTGGGGCAAGAGTTTGCAAGGCATGACCAAACAAGTAAGAAATTAATCCTGTCCAGAACTGAACAGGTAAATTCACAGAAGAGGAAACCCGAGGTCTTAGACAATGGGAAGGAGCAGCGAACCCTCCAAGTTAGTCAAGAAAATGGACATTAAAACCCTCTGTAGGTGTTTGGAAGCAAGATGTTGTCAGGCGTGAAGAGAGCAAAGAGCATACAGTGATGACTTTCTGAGGATGTTGATCCCTAAGGGTCTTCTGTTTTGGGTAAAGAACAAAGCAGGGTGAGCAAGTCCAGGACAGAGCGGAATTGCCATGCATGCCAGGGACAGGTAGGGCTGCCTGCCTGGGAACTACAGAATAGTTATGGGGGTGGGGGGATGGAGAGGAGGCAAACACACTGGGAGAAGTGGTATTTCTTAGTGGGGAGCTGAATGTGCTGAGAGATAAACAGCACAGTTTTCCTCTTCTCTCCTTTTTGTCTTCAACAGCAAATGTGACAACCTCTTTAAAACCTAATGTCTGGGGCTGGAAGAGGCTGGGCTGTGCATTTGGGTGGGGCCAGAAAAAAACTGACCTGGAGACAATACCTGGGTTGACTGGCTATAACCCAGTTGGCTTCTTGCTAAAACTTCTCGTTCCTTTCTTCTCTCTCCCATCAATTTGTTAGTGTCTAAAAGTGTAATTTTGTTAACTTCAATCTTGCATAAGGCAGTGCTGATCAAGTTCTGCTGTATGTGTTGTCAAATGCCTATAGAGATATATTTATATACTTTTCTACAGCATCAGAAAATGTTGCTAAAATTCTACTATTTATTGTTGAGGAAAGAATACACCCTTTCAAAGTAATTGTGCTCATGGTGAAAATCATTTTACATAAAATAATGTACTCTCCAAGGTCAATAATAATACAGTCTCTTAGATCGAAATGAAAATTCTTACAAAAGAAAATAGATTTTGACTATTTTATGCTTGTACATAGTCTAGATACCCAGGGAAAGTTTTTTTTTTTTTTTGCTGATTTCTTAACTAATTCTAAATTTAGATTAATTAATCCAGAGTCACAAAACAAGTACCCAGCCTCACAACAGAAGCTAAGCCACTTGATTTATATTTCAAGGATGTTTTTAAAGAATGCAAGTTGACTCCTAAGGGTAGAGTGTTTTATTTTGGATTTTCAAAGTAATTTATTCTAGAATATGTAGGAACTCAAGAAATTACTTGACTAAAAGCTTGTGGCCTTCTGTGATCTATTTTAAAAATAAACTTTTGAAAATAATGCATAACTGCTCCTGACTTAAATACTGTATCATTATAGTCCATAAACTTGAATTGCTGTTATTACAGCTATTTTGAGGATTAAATGAGATAATTAGTTCCTTTTAAAAATACTTGACAATACACTAGAACCTGCAAAAAAATGGCAGCTTTTATTGATTTGTATTAATATCTTGGAACTGAAGATGTGGGGATATGCATTAGCTATGCTTTGAGAGACTGACTGAAAATGAAGCCCACTTCTACTTTTTTAAATCAAGTTCACTGCAGTTGAGATAGAGCCACCGGTTAGAAGCCTAAAGTGTTGACTATCTGGCTCTGGAAGAAATAGCTTGAAGAAATCACTTTAACTCAAGTCCAAGTGTCTGATACAAAGAGAGGTGATGATGTGATTGGAATAAAGATCAAAAATACTTTGAGAAACCTAGATGCCCAAAATCAATAAAAAAGAAGTGGAACTAATTCTGAATGTTCAGTAGCTCAAGAATAAATCAATGTCTTTACGGGTTCTTAAGTGAACTAAATCACCATCACCCCAGTCTATTAAAACCAAATTTACTTTCAGTGCTTTGAAAGAGGACAGTATAAACACACATAGTCTGAGAGATTCATGCTGTCAAGTTGAGGGATTCCCCAAGCTTTCTGCACTGGGGCTCCCTGACTGAGACCACAAAAGAATTAGAGACACAGAGCTATTGGAAGACTGTAACCAGGATGAAGTCCAGGAGGGCAGTCTATGGGACAGCTGGGAGGGAATGTAGGGGACCCTGACTTAAATGGGGGTGTAGAGGGTTGCTCACCGCATCTCTTTCTGGCTGTGCAGGTACTTCTGGGGTGTTGACTGATCAGATCAGGCAGGAGTGTTTAAGTCACTCCCCCTTCTACTGTGCTCCTGGGGTGAGCTTTATCCATCTGGGCAGGTAGGTATGGGGGTCCAACTTTCCTCTTTTCTTGCCCTCCTTAGGGTTACTTGTCTGCCTCTAGGCTGAGGTGGGGGGGTGCCTGAGGTGAGGTGCCTTCACCCCTGGGCATTTCTTGGCTTTCTCCTGGTCTTACTAGCTCAGGCGAGTGTTTTTTGGGGGTCCTGGGTGAATTGACTGTTAATTTTCTTTAGGTATGACCATCACAGTTTTATCTACTTAAATATTCTACTATAAAATGGTACTATCTCTGCTTTTTTTTTTAATATTAGATACCAAACAGAAAAATGACAAAGATTTATCAACTCCCCCTGGGCTCCACAAATGTACTTCATAATTATCGGTGAATTCTATACTACATTTCTTAAAGCTTTGCTGGAGCGTCTACAGTATGATCAGAAGTCAGTCAGCATGCAGGAAGACATTAGGAAAGACATGAATTTTATATGTGTGAAAGTTGGGTGAGAGGGATGGGGGGATCCTGTCTCCATCCCCCCCCCCCCCGAAGACCAATACGTTGTTTTACAGGAAGGTTGACTCTGACCTAGTGCCCACCTGGGGCGGGGCTACAAGGCATATTAATGTCATTTCTAGTATCCAGGGTTCCCTTGGGAGCAGACACAGATGGCCCCTCCCACAGAGATAAGCCTCAGCTAGTTCTGCCCCAAATGCCTGACTCCTCCATAGTCCTTTCCAGAAGTGGAGACCCAACTACCAGGTAGAACATATGGGGGAAGAAGATGCCCATGTGTAACTCCTATGCCTGGTACAGGTACATTCATTCTCCTCTCCTCTGCCACTTCCACAGGTTTCTGGGGATGTGGGCTCCCCACCACAGGCCCTGCTACAGGACCGCATGTCTGTGAAGTCAGCTAGCTCTGGAGCTTGAGAGGCCCTTGCCACATCTCCTTGGCTCCATCACTACGGTGAAGCCACTGGCATCCATGTAACACCCTAGATTTCCTCTTAGTTTCTAGAATTCTGACTCTGGCTCCCACCCTGATCTAGTTGTCTTCTAATTCTCTTTCTGTCACCACAACCAGACCTGCTCTTTAACCCTAAAGAGACGTGATCCTCAGGCTGACTAGTGCACTTCTTTCCTATTTTCACATCTGTGCGTGTACAGTCCAGCCCACGGGGGCATCACCTCAAATCCTCTGCCAACCTCTCATGATCCCTGACTCATCCCCACAGCATGAAAACACGCCAACGTTGGCTCGGTCTCCATGTTGTCTTCACGACCCTTCTTCTTGTGTAAACACAGGCCTGTCCTGGTATCACTCCAGGTTTCTAGCTTTGAAATCCGGCTGCATTTGAAGACTCTTTAACTAGATTTTTGCATTCTCCACAGTCCGCATGTCCTCTCCCCACTTCTCTAGGAGCTTCTGCTCCACTGTCTCGTCATCACGGTGGATACAGATTGCTCCTGTTCCACTGGTTGGACAGAAACCACTGGATGGGGAGTTCCTCAGCCTTGATGCCCACTTAGAAACCTGTAAGTATCCAGTAGGTTTAATTATTGATTCTTTTTCTGGGAAATTTCTGTGTGGGTGGACTGAGGTTTTACTCACCACATTTATTTTCAAACTCACCAGGAGAATTTTAGACACCTGAGAGAATGCAATTACATAACAGCCTGGTTTCTTATATTAAAGCGTTTGTTTTAGAGAGAGAGAGAACCAAATCAACATCTTTTTAAGTTTACTTTTCCACATACTGGATTTCTTGACGTCTAGCACAGCTGTATGTGTATGGCTCTCTTAGATGATGGATGGGTTTCCAAAAATTATATCAATCTAGTTTTCCGTAAATATGCAACCATTGCATTCAGAGATATATTTTAGAACTAAGTTCTTACAATGAAAACAACAACAAAAAACCAATGGCCTCTGGAATCACCGAAAATATTTAAATTAATACAAAGATATACAACCAATAAAATATTATTCTAAGCTCTAAGGTAGTAAGAAGGGTGCTAGAAGATGTTTATTGGAATCATTAAACATTATTTTAGTCATTAAGTTTATATATAGTATATATAACTGGTACTTATAGACATAACACATATCTAATACATATATAACATATACATGATGTATATATGTATGTATATGGGCTATATATTTATATATGTAAATACACGTGTTTATATGTACATATATATGTTTCTAGAGGATGGCTGGCTCATGCTACTCTATAGTGTCAGAAGTTCAGCTTCTCACTTCAGTGCCTGCACACACAACCAGCACCCTCTGCCACGATCCTAGCACCACTCACCCTATCTAACTGACACCTTGACCCATTCCTGCACCCCTCCCTCTGCTGCAATTTCCAACATAGCATTTTTTCACTATGTCTTTCAAGGTCCCCAGCCCCTCCCTGGTGTAACTGAGCTGACTTGCTAGTCACCATCTTAGGATTCTGCACTTGTTCTTACTTGGTAACAAACAGACAATCATGACATGAAAAGGGAGAGAATCAGAAAGATGGCAAAGGAGGGAGCAAGCTTGCCAGAGGAAGACAGGGTGGAAAGGTCACCCTGACAATGAACAGGGGTGGGGGGGGGAAGACCACTAGGGCTCATGGAGTCAGGCCACATGGCAGCCAGTGGAATCACTTGCGAAGCAGACGGGGTCAGTGTTGATGGAAGCCAAGTAAGAGCACACCAAATTCATTTCCTTGAACTCAGACGCTGTAGGCTCGCTCTTACATGTGCTCTGCAGCCCAGGAAGTGCCAGGACTCACCTCTGCGAGGTAGAACTCATCATACTGCCTCCGGAAGCTCTCTCCTTTGTGGTAGTTGCTGGCAGCCACGATCACGTCCACAGTCACCATGCTCAGGATGAACATGTGGAAGATGGAGGACCTCATCATTTGCTGTGGAAGCAAAACAGACAGAATCTTAGTGGAGAGAGAAAGCTGGTTGCTGTGAGGGGGGGGGTGAAGACCATGTCACCCACACCTTCAAGGAGATCTGGGTGCAAGGTAGAGCTGCTGAGGGAACCTGTGAGGGCTACTTGCAGAGTCTCTCTCCTTGGGCAGCTCGGTGATGGCAGGGAAATCAGTGATTTTTGGTGGAAAATAGACAACCAGTGGAAAATAGACATTGTTTAACTTCTGAAGAGCTCCACTCTTGATTTCTATTGGTTGGTCGTACAGATCCTTAGTATGGCCACAAGGAGAAATAAACTTTAGAAAGCTTGTATGACAAAACAAGCATTGCTTCAGGCTGTGATGAGAGAAATTATTTTCGAGATGATTATACAACTCAAAAAAGAAGCCAAATCTGTTTATTTTTTATTATTATTTAAATTATCTATCTATCTATCTATCTATCTATCTATCTATCTATCTATCTATCTATCTATCTATCTATCTATCTATCTATCTATCTATCTATCTATCTATCTATCTATCTATCTATCTATCTATCTATCTATCTATCTATCATCTTTCACATCTTTGTAATCCCCGGGGTTAACCCACTTTCTCCCCTCCCTGGCCGTTCCTATGAATTTGTTCACATCATTTTATTGAGTGGTGATGGGCATGGAATGAATTTGTGTGAGAGATGCATGCAATTCAATCAGTATAGGAAGGAATAAATACATGCACAGGTATATATGTGTTTGATTGTGGTCTGGGGCTCCCGCCAGGGGCATAAGCATATTCAGCACCTCCAAAAGCTTCTTCTTACCTCCTCCTGCTTATCACAGATGTTACTAATTACTAGCAGCAATGGCAGTAATAGAGTTGTGATGAGAACTGTTCTCACAGCAAAGTGGAAGTACATTGGCCAGAGGCACTAAGCTAGTATAGGAGATGACCAAAGCTTATTTATGCTGTAGAATGGAGCTTCAAATCTGCATAATTTACTGAAATCTATGCTACAATGAACACCTGACATCTCTGTGTACACTGAGTGCTGGAGTGACCTGGTTGCTGTACATAAATTAACTCACTAAGTTCATAACATCCCTAGGAAGTTACCGTGGGGCGCTGGGGAAGAGAGGCGTGGAGGACCCACACTGGTGTGGGAATCAGCCCCCACAGTGCACAGGCCGCCAGACGACTGATGATCTGTTTCCTTTAAATGAAAGCTCTCACTTTAAACGGGGGTGGCTGCCCCAAAGACACCCGGAATAGTGCCAGGCACTGAGGCCACCTGCTACTCAAGGTCAAGGTGACCAGGAGGCTGACAGCACCAGGGGCTGAGAGTGACAAATATCAGGATATCAACTGTGAGGGGCTGCACCTTTGGGCTAATTTGCTTCTGACCAAGAGTCTTTGACCCGTAGGAAAAGGCCAGCGAGAGACAAAATGGCAGAGCTGTCTCCTCAGGGTGCTAGGCCCTCTGTTTCCCCAGCTCCCTGACCAGGGATCTGAAAATAATAGCATTTGTAGACTCAATCCCTGTTCTGCAGGCAGCAGAACCAAGCCCATTTCAGCAACAGCAACCATCATTTGCTAGAGAAGAAAACTGAGGTGCAGAGACAGGAAAGGACTTTCCCGCTGTCAGACACATTCCGAAGGGGGAGCCATGACCATTGCTGGTGCCCAGTCGACTAATTCAAGTCTGCCACCCTCCCCGGGTCAGAAACTAGGCGGTCAAAAAGAATAAACTCTTAGAACGGCTGCTGTGCAGTGACCAGTTAGCACGTTTCAGGCCAGATTACTAGCATGATACTTATTTTGTGTCTTTTATCTCCACCCTAGTCCTCCATGGGGGCCCAAATGCCCATTTTCCCAGTGAGTTCAGAGAGACTGAGTCATTTGCCTAGAGTCACACAGCAAGTCCACAGCAAAATCATGCTTTGGACCAAAGTCCACTCAGAGGCCATTCCGGGTCCCACTGCGGGGAAGGGATCACATCAGTGCAGAGCCTCGTGGCTGAAGATCCTGGGCAGCAGGAAGAGGGGCTCTCATCTCCAGATGGGGCTGAGCACACAGAAGCAGACCACAGAGCTCTGACGCAAAGGCTGCACCACCATCAGCTCCTTCCTGAGGCCTCTTTCTTCTCAGGACTTATGGACACGCTTCATGACCATCAGTCTGATCTGTGGACTCTGTCTTTACAACGGAAAGGTCATACCTAAAGCAGAACCTGAGGATGGAAGAAGGGGTTGGATTGCCTTTGGGCGCTACTTCTAAGCATCCCATGTGCGACTTCACATTGGTGTCCACCTGCAGACAGGAAAAAGCTGGATGTGAACCAGACTCACAGAGCTGGAACTTCAGTCCCCAGGAGCTCTGTGAACACAAGGGAGTGTCTTAAACAGCCTTTTGCCTTGCTTTTCTCATTTGCAACAGAGAAGCCAGCAGTGATTTTATGAGTCAATATTTCCAGCATTTAGATCAGTCCTCGCATAGCCTAAAAAGGTGGCAGTCACAAGAAATGCAATTCTGTGAATCAGCTACTTTCCTTAGAAATGAAATTAATTACCCAAGGCCAAAGAATTAATTATGTCGTATATTTGACTGAGTCCACCACTGAGGGAGATAAGTAAAAGAGATAAGGGTCGAATCATTTGAGAGCTGTCAAGAGAAGGGAAAAGCAGGTGTTTAGTAAGTTTCTGTGTCACCATGGTGATGGATGCATTTACCTTTCCATTCATTTCCTAGGTAATACAAAATCAAATTCCAGAACTGCCAATCAACATATGTAAATGTGTCCACGGATGTACCCCAGGGAATGACTGACCTTCGTAACATAGATAAGGAAATCAGCTAGCAAAGTTTCTATTCTCATTAGAATTTTTATTGTTATTTAGTCTTTCTTGCTCAGTGGGAAGCAAATTCCATAACAATTATTCCTTTTCTATCCCCTTTTCAACATAATGTTCTATTAAAAACATTTCAACTGATTTCCACTTTATCTGCATGACAGAAAAGCCACAACTTTCTCTTTCTATTTTCCTTAGCTGCGAATTTATGTCTTAAGTAAACTGTTATTACTGAAAGGTCCAAACAAAGCTTTTAGCAATGGCTGTCAAAAAACTTTTAAATTGGTTCTGTAACTGTCACAGCTTCACTTTGGTGCTGTCATTATAATTAGGTTGTTTTTTGTCTGAATGTCTATGTGTCCCTGTTGGTAGAGAGTCATTAAAATAATCATTTACAATGGAGTTTGATACACTATAATCACCATTGCTTAGCCGACTTTCTCCAAAGTAATAACTTTCAAATATTAAATAAGAATTAGGGTGATAAGTGTGTGCAGAAACGGAATTTAAATATTTAAACCAGTAACTTTTGCTTCAAAAGTAGAGCTATGAACGAAGGCCATTTCACTCACTTCTGTTCAACCAATGTTTCAAATTGCCGAAGGTCACCTTAATGAAGAACTGGAAACATTACATTTAGATTCCTTTCCAGAGAATGCTCCAAATTTATGCCCTTCACTTTTTCTTATAAAATTTTTAAACTGTATAGGAATTTATAAGAATATAAAGGAAAATGTTTGTGCCTCAATATAATATATAACTTGAGATTGTCACAACTGTATTATTTAATATTGGTAGAGAGAATAAAGATATAGACACATGTAGAGATAAGGGTAGATAAAAACACAGATTGTTACATATAGGTATTGGTGATACAACAGTAGTTGCTGCACCTTGGTGTTCCTCAGCACATCATTTAATATTCCTGAGTGTAGTTTTGTCACTAAAACAATTATAGGTAAAACTCGACTTATAAAGCACAACGTATTTATCTAAGGAATGCAGAAACTTGCCTCTGGAAGGAGAGAAAAAACAGACTCACCAACTGATGGAATTTCTTCACCTACAGAGTTTTGAGATAGATAAATCACTAAATCTGAATTTATATAAGGACAACAGGAATGGGGTCCCAACACTGTGGGGCACTGAAGCCTCCTCTTAGACAAAAGGTGTCAATCCCATTGTAGGGGGCACCTACCCCCCTGGGTGCCATTGTCTCTTGCTTTAGAATCGTTACTGTTACTAAGAGCTGGATAGGATTTTAATTAACATACAGGCCTGATAGGGCTTCCTATCTCAGGAGTTCTCTTGGCTGGAAATAAGGATATATAAAGAGGGTTGGAACAAAGAGGGATTCTGCCATTTGTGGGATGAGCATTTTGGTCAGGGACTTTGGAGGATGAAGATGTAAGCCATGTGGCCAAGGCCTGGGGCCTGCAGCCTTTGGCTGGTCCAGGCTAGGAGTGTGTCTGTTAAATGAAGCTAAGGAGTTTGGAGATTTGAACTACGTGTTGGAGTTTGTTTTGCTGAGTTTGACTTGTGTCTGGAAGAGGCCATGCGAAAGTCAGGCCTGAAAAAAGAAAATGAACTTTGCTGGTTCTGGAACCATGGAGCTTCTACTACCTGGAGGACAAGGAGAAGATGGCATGGAAGAGTTGGAGCATGCCAAAGGAAGATGTCTTCGAGCACGTGGAAATGAACTCTGACTGACTGGACACTGGTGAGATGATGAGGACTGAGAGACAGGATTTTTGGACAAGCTGGGAAAAGGGCTTTGGACAATATTGAGAAAGGTTTTGGACAATGTTAAAGTAGTTTGGAGTTTTACTTACATTTTTTTGCAGTAATTAGAAATCACTTTGCTTAGTAATAAATTAGTCTGCACTCTGAGAGTCATGCTTTGGTTTGGGATTTTGGTGAGAAGGTTGGGGATGGTGGATTGAACCCATGGAAGTCTAAAAGAAGGAAAATTGAGGCAAACTACTTTAAAGTTTAAACTGTGTTTCTAAGTTTCTCTTTTTTTAGGACTGAAAGAGAAGAAGAGAGCTGAGAGAAGCTGGTAGCTGATTTTTGCATACCAATAGTAGGTGAACAGTGAAGATGCTAATTAACTGTTTAGAATCTGCTTCCTAGAGAGAAGCAGGCAGAGGTGTTCTAAGTTCAAGTCAAAAAGTCTTTTTTTTTCTTTTCACCTGGTTTCATCATCACCAGATGGCCAAGAGTCAAGATGACAGCAAAACAGGACATGTTGATTCACACACCCCACAGAGCACCTATCCATTTAAAAGTTTTCTGTTACCTTGAAAAATCTGAGTCAAAATTTTTTGAGACATTAGCCCACCATGTGCTCAGGTTGTCAGCTCTTGAATACACCTGCTGTTCTCCCACTGGCTCTTGTCGCTTGGGTATTGGCTTTGAAACAGTGAGAGGCAGCCTTGAATCTAGCCTGGTAATATGTGTCTATACTGATCTACGTATCTATTGGTGTATCTAAAATTTTAATATAATTTAAATAAATAATTTATTTAATAGAAATAATTTATATTTGATATCTAATGTAAAATTCTAAGATTTTAATATAAGCTCACACATACAAAGTCAATTGTTTAATGTCAATTTTGCTTTACATTTTTAAGAATCAGACACATTTTTATCTTGTTCAAACTTATATATCTTCAGATTGGCTCTGATCCAAGAACTACTAACTCACACGTGACTGTGACCACAGGAATGACAAAGACAAGACTAAAAAGGAATCAATCCTGAGGCAGTTCCAAAGTCAGGGATGCTCAGGAGCCTTGCTGATCAAAGTGGAACACTTGAACCAGCAGCATCCTGGGAGCTTATTAGAAATACAGCATCTGCCAGGTGTGGTGGTACACACCTGTAATCCAAGCACTGGGAGGCAAGAGGCCAGGGATCGCTTGAGTTCTCGGGTTCAAGACTACCCTGGGCAACATAGCGAGACCTGGTCTCAAAAAAGCAGCTGGGCATGGTGGAGGGCACCTATAATCCCAGCTACTTGGGAGGCTGAGGTTAGGGATCATTTGAGTCTATGGAATCGGGTCTGTTTGGGGCAATATAGCAAGAGCTAGTCTCAAAAAAAGAAGTAAAAAAAAGCAGGATCTCAGACCCACTGGATACAGAGCCTGCACCTTCAACAAGGTCCCAGGCAACGCATGTGCATGTCAGAGCTCGACAAAGTTCTATGACAGAGGCGATCCCCTGAAGAGTGGGTTTAACTGGGTGACCCATCACCATGCTAATTACTTAGCATTTCACAACTGCAAGATTTTAAAGGTCTGTGATGACCGAAATACGGGGTGACACACACTGGCAAGAATCTTAGGGCTATCCATTACAATCTGTATTTTTACATACCTGTATCTCTAGATGTATCTATACATCTAGATGTATCCTATACCCTTACTAAGTAATACAGTTGTAAAAATCTCAAGTTATATATTATAACCTGAAATACAGGCCTATGATGGCCATCCCATCATACAAACTTTGACTTTCCTTGGCCCCATCTCTGACTCCAAGGTCACAACTTTCCTAAACAAGTGTGCATTTATAAAAACAACTAAAGCTACATCTTGATTTTTTCTGACATTGGAAGCTGTTATGAAGACAACTTTACTCTTTTTCATAAAACTGAGGAATGCGTGTGAGTCTAGAAGTTGGAAAAGGCAAGGGAAAGTCTTACTGATGCACACTTGCTATCAGCCTGGTGAAGCCCAGACGTCTGTGAAAAATCGAAGATGATAAATGTGTGTTGCTATTTGTCACTATGCTTGTGGCAACTTTTCAGAGCAGCATTAGCAGGAAACTAATACAAATAACTACTGATTTGACACACGTAGCTCAAATCACCTCCAATGAAATAGGATTGTGAGTCAAGTGCCCAGTGCTACACACTCTTCCTGACCAAAGTTCCTTTCCAGGTGATGGCTGAGGGGGCGCTATAAATGGTATCCCTGCAAATGTCAGCTTTTGATCCAACCTGGTTCAGAGGGTGTGATGGTTGGTGGGTCTGAAGGAATGATATTAAGTCCAATCTCAAGCTGAAGACCAAGAAAGTTTGCTTGTACTTGTTAGTTCTCAAGCTCTCAGGGACTGTGAAGAACATAGAACTCTCACTCAGCATAACCAGCATGTGTGATACGAATTAGAGTTAATACTTCAGTGCTGGGGTTGTTCCAAGTTCTGTTCCAGGCATATCCCATGATGATGGCATAAGCCCATCTAACCTTCAGCAGCTCTGTGAGACAGGTGTTGCTGCCATCTGCTCATACATGTGGGGAAATGGGTAAGGGCAGGGAGACTACAGAGTGAGGAAGTAGTCTCAGATGTTCTGACAAAGTAGGTGTTCTCTGGCTTACTCCTGAGTTGTCCAAACACACCCCACCCTGCTTCACATATTAAAGAAAGACAATACCTTCCCCATCAATCTTCTGTGCAAATAGAAGGCATCTGTTTGTGAATTCTGTATTTGAAAAGCTGAAGGAAATCTGTTCCTTATAGAAAGATATAAGGCCACTACTGAATAATGGAAAGTCTGTGTAGGATTTCACTTCTCTGTGACTCAAGTTTACTTATATGTGACATGGATGTGGTAAGATCTACCTCCCAGGTTGTAACATGAATAAAAATAAGACTAGTTGCAAATTTAGTTTATAACTGGCATTCTTGAACTTCATAATTATTCTTATATTTGAAACACTATATATATATATATTTATACTTATGGAAAAGTAAGAAAGTATAAAATGAGAAATCAAAGGGAAGAGATAACTCATCTCAAAAAGACTCATGAAAACTTACAGATTTTCAAAAACATCTTACACTATCTTACTTCCGGTGGTATAAATGTTTAAATAATTCATAGGATCTATTTCTATTAAATTTATCCTGTGATTTTTTTTCCTCTATAAAAAAGTACAGTAAGGATCCTGGAGTCTATAGGTAAGCATTCAACAGATTAAAATAGATCTTGGAGCCCAAAAGACAAATCAGGATCATGAATAGCACAGCTCAGAAAGTAAACCTCTTTTACATTGCTGTGAGAGTGAAGAAGTATCTTACCTTGGTAAACAAATTTTATCTGAACACTATGCTGGCAATGTACTAAGACTTTTGTTCCTATTAGATTTCAAGACAAACATTTGGAGAACAACGTGATTACAAGAGGAGATTCTCAGAAACCATCTTATCAATGAGTCATGAGCCAAAGAGCAAGAACAGAATGTGAAAGAACGAGTGTATAAAACCTACAATAAATCCTTTGCAAATGGAGGATCTTGCATTTCACTTATTTAGAAGACTTGGCGATATTTGCTATTCTCAATTCAGTGAACAAAATAAGCCCAACATTCAGAGCGTGTGATAGAGGAAATAGTGCTACGTTTACACGGACAGCAGAGCCAAGGTCCTGGCCACGTCCTTGAGGAACTGAAGGAGCAGGAGTGACCAGTTTTGTCTGTGACAACATTGAAGACCAGATTTGGGGAGGATGAAGAAGGGGAGAGTTACAGGTCAATACGCAGGTTTCTGGAGATACTGAAAAAGCCTGGTTTCTATGGGAACACGTAAGAGGAGGGGGCCTTCATTTCCCAGGGGAAGAGGTGGTGTCCTGGGAATGTGTCCACTGTTAGACGTGCACTGCTGAGACTTGGCAGAGAAAGCAGGGCAGAGCTAAAGGCTGTGAAGTCCTGTGACTACAGGGATGTCCGCAGTAAGTCTGGGTCGCTGGAAGGGACAGAGCATTCTGAGATGAAGTCAATGAGAAGAGCACAGTCTTGGCAGGACAGTCACCTGCCAGATGATGCTAATCAGTTTACCATGTGACCCCCCCCACACCAGTGTACCACATGACCCCTACACTATGGGAGCCCATCTCAGAGATGAGAAACTTGTAATTTAAACCTTTTACAAGTTAAGCTCTCTGCCCCCCACAGGAGGAACAATCTGGGAGCTGATCTGAGAAATCAGGGGACCCTAAGGGCGTAGCTCCCCAGACCCCAGGTGTAGGAGTGCTGAA
>PVHY01015562.1:0-35753 GCA_004024945.1 Uropsilus gracilis | reverse complement strand
GAATTTTATCTTAAAAAAACTGATGTAAGTTAACCATATAGTCCACCTGAATTCTCTCTACTTTATTCTGTAGTAATTTAGACATAATAGTCATTCATCTCTTCAACTGACATTTATTGAGAAGCTACTATACACAAGAGCATATTCTCTATACATAAGCATTAACAGGAACAATGCTGAAGACATATGTATGTATATATGCATAATTATACACTATCTACATTATATCTATACATTATATATAGATATTATATAAATTAAATATATGGAAATATGTAGAGAGATAAAATGTGATGTGTATTACTTAACTAGATGACAGGCAAAAGGAATTCCATACAGAAAGCATAACAAGAGCTATAGAGGCAAAAATTGTCTTGATGCAATTACAAGAATTTTGATATTGTTGGACATTAGGTAGATGGAAGAAGAATGAGATACACCAGCCGTAGTTAACACAAACCAGATCACACTCCAGTAGAGAGTTTGTTTTTTATGATCTCTGGGTAGTCACAGAGAGATATAGAAAGAAAAAAAAATCATGGCAATTAACTTTCAGAGAAATAACTTTCATGTCTAATATAAAATAGAGATACACACTTGGAAAGAGAAATTAAAGAAATGAATGTGACCTGATCTAAAAGCCATGAGCTAGTCTCATGGACACTCATCCTAACTTGGCTGTTATCTCTCTTCTCCCACATTTTTTCAGCTCAATCTTATACACTCTTCAAAACTTTATTTATAATATGATTTGTCATATTGACAAACCTATTTACAGTTTTTATCTTACTGCTACATCTCTGGTCTTCATGATCCGATTTTATCTATATTTCACAAGGTAAACTCAACTTTGGAAGAATACTTAGCTAGTTGGTGGATACTCACTTAAAATTTGATGAATAGGTGAAGGAGATTAAGGTGAAAGAGCCAAATTAAGAACTGATAAATTAATTGGATAGGGAGGTTAAGAGGAAGAGTCAAGAACTCTATTTTTTAGGATGGGTGAGCCGACAGAGTAAAACTTCACTCATGGATAAAGAGAATGGTAGAGAAGAAGCAGGCATAGAAAGACAATGGTAGATTCCTTTGAATTGTTGAATTTGAGATACTTGTGGAGTGTGAAGATAATATACGTGAAGATGAAATACCCATCAGAAAGGTCAGAAGATTGGTGTAGAATAGGAAAGATAGGAGTCTTGTCATGTGATTATTAAGAAAGTAAAATGGGTATGATTGTTGTGGGAGAGCAGGACATGAAGGATGCAGTGAACCATAAATTGAACTGCTATAAATATCATAAATATTAAAAGCCTGATAGCATAAAAAAATTAAATAGTAAATATGATGATTTGGGAGATAACTGGATGTGATGAATGCAATCCCAAGGGAGGGACTGTTTGATTATCATAACCATCACAGACCTGCTTCCCAAAGCTTGAGTTAGTACATTACAAGTTATCCTGCTGAGTATAAACAGGTCCCATTTCCCTCTAACCTTATGCTGTGTGCAGAGTGGACCTTAAGGTTTCTCTAGTGTTTTTCCAGAACAGGTTTGCAAATCCTCAAATTCTTTATAATTTGTCAGAAAGAATGAGATACAGTTTCTTAGACTGCATTTCTCATTCAATTATCTTGATTCTCAGCTTCTTGATATTCAATCAGCAGATAACTCTAAAATGACTGGTTATCT
This sequence comes from Uropsilus gracilis, assembly GCA_004024945.1. Classification (NCBI taxonomy): domain Eukaryota; kingdom Metazoa; phylum Chordata; class Mammalia; order Eulipotyphla; family Talpidae; genus Uropsilus; species Uropsilus gracilis. Next base: position 34,063 of record PVHY01015562.1, on the reverse strand, counting down.
GGAGTCATGTAGCAGTGTTTTGGAACATTAAACTCAAAGCTTCATTGTCCTTAGAACTGAATGGATTAATTTTTTGAGCCTGAAAATATTGCCTATGGCTTAAGATAAATAGGAACATGCATTCTTTTAATTTAATTTTTTTTAATTTACACTTTAGGTTTTCATTAATTTGTGATATATACATGGCATCTGTATTTGCAAACAGTGTGACTATTTATTGAAAACCAAAGGCAATCTTGAAACTAGTTCTTTTTTTTTTTCTTCTTTTCCCCTGGAAAAAATTATGGAAAAAGATTATGATGATTTTCCATTAAGTTGTGGTTTTGACAGGTGAGCTATTAGATTCCTAAAACAATAGGTATGTGTGAAATATTAGATTTGCTCTACTTCTAAAATAAGGACACAGCCACTCTTGTCTGGAAGAGTGCCATTTCAAATGATTAGATCCTTGCAGACTGGAGAGAACAGGTGTATTTTAATTCAATTATTTTCCAATTTAATCTGACAGCATGTAGTCGCTATGGCTCTTTCCTCAATCCTTTCAAGAAGGTAAAAAAATTCTGAGCAAAAGACAGACCTGAGACTCACTATTTTCCCATTTTAAAAATGGAGACACACAGAGAAAGTTAAAACTAAGACCCACTGGAATATTAAAATATATGCAAAAGGAGGCTTGACTGGTGGCTAGATATGATGTGAGTACTGTCTGAGAGTCTGTTTTTAACAGTAGATAACACTTGGTGCTTCATAATTAAGAAATTATGTGCTAACATATGATCCTGAGAAATTTTATTTTCCCAAAACTGTGAGAGTGAATCTCACTCTCTGTGGGTCCAAGCAGCAGAAAACTAAAGTGCTGGAACACATGGATATGAATGACTTATACAGCTATTAAAGGTTAAAAACCACTTGGTTAAGAGAGAAAATTAGTTTACATAAATAAAATTCACCATTAGTTTATCTGTGATCACACTTAGAGAAAGAGTGTTGGGTGGACTGAATGGAACAAAGGGGAATGGGGGTTAGCAACTTACTGTGCACTCAGGCCCTGAGCTATTGTTCTAAGAGTCAAACTGAGGCAATCAACACTGCAGTGCATGGAGATCTGGCTCTGATGGCACCACCCGTGTGATGGTGGTGGAGCTGGGAGAGTATATTGTCACTTTCTTTGACAGAAATAGTAATCAAGGTAGCCAGGGACCCGAGGAAACTGCTTCTTCTCAGTGCACCACCTCCCAAGAGCTACTGACCATCAAAAAATTTACTCTCAGATTTCAGAATAGAGCAGGAGAGCCCTTTTATAATATACATTACCCTCAATGTGTGATCATCCATCAGACACATAGTTACTAGTAATAGTACCACCAGTCACAAATGAAATGGGGAAACTTTGAAAGAAAGTCATGTAAGGATCATAGCTAGGTAATGCTTTAGTTGCAGTTTAAATGACCAATACACTACACGACTACATTTAAGGAATGAATAGGTTAGAAGGGAGCAGATTGTATCTTTCCATAAAACTTTTCTCTGATATTGATTTTCTGAAACTGTCCTTGAAAAAAGGGTGGTCTCTAAAAATAGAAATTAAAACCCAAAAAAGGCAGTGATGACAAAGAGGAGGCTTACGGTCACTTGGGTAAGAAGGAAGACAAAAAGTGAAGCGGTTACTATTTTCTTGCACTGTCAGTGAAAGGAAAAAGGGAAATCCATGTTAAAGAAAAGAATCCCATAGAAAAAAATTCTCAAATTTCCAACCAGATGATTGTGTTGTTTAAACTGAGGAGAAGCTGGAATTCCAGAGAGAGGTCAGCATTCTGCTGAGATATAGTAAATGGCTGAGGTCTGGCTTGTTGGGACTACATAAATTTTTCTGGTGAAGGGCTTTTCACTTATGAATGTTTACAGATGATAACCGTCACTCACCATGGCATGAGCTTGTCAGCTTTGCCGACCATCAACAGATGCTTTCTGGATCGGGTTGTTATTTTAGTCTCAACCATTTTGCTGTCTCAGGCTGTGGCTTTCAAATTGCTGACCACAACCTACAGTAAAAGATACATTTTACATCCTGACACATAAATACAGACATCAGTAATATAAGTGAAAGAGTCACAATACCACATGGGAGGTACTTCATTACTTCTTTTGCTTTGCTCTTCTACTCTAGTTTATTTAATGTTCCTGCTGGTCACACAACTCAATAGCGTTTACTCATGACTAACTTTAAATGATGTTTGCTCTACAGTGTAAAACATCCTAGTTGGAAATATTTTTTGTGCGAATGAGTTTCTGTTTATAAACAGTCTACAACGTGAATATACGTTTGGAAGCATTAAATAAGACTATAAAGCAGAGGTTTCTTGATAGGTGTTAATTTAATGCAGCTTTGATCACTTATCTCATGGGGCACTTACATGGGTCCCCTGGCCTGATGAGCAAATGGAATTATCAAACATCTGATAGACCCTATACACCTAGATTAATAGGAAAGATCAGTTCAGATAGAAAGTTTCTACAATGTTTTATTTTGGTATTTTCTTGATTATTGATAACTAAGAGTTATTTCTGGATGGTATTATAGCTTTAATCCTTAACCTCTGAAGTCACTTTTGGTGTACTGCCTACATCTGAGACATAAGAAAACATTAACAGTGAAATTTTTATCTGTCTCAATTTTTCTTATACCACGTATATATTTTTCAAAACATCTGAGGAAGAAATCGATGCAATTTATTTGCAAGATCCAAAATACATATTCAGTCAATAGTACCAACTGAAAAAAACCTGTGATTTGGGTTAAGCTTTTCATAAGTGTATTTTTCTTTTTCACTGTGTGTAAGCAGCCATAATGCTTTGGTCAAGTTTCTTGGGTTTATGCTTAAATAACAGTTGAGGTTAAAACAAAGCTTAGCCCAAATTCCATAGAAAGGGGAATTCCCCTACATGTAACCAACTTTACAATTTACTGTCACAAACAAAATAACCATTATGGTTTAGGAAAAACAGGAATTATAGGCTAATGAAGACAGAGACATGGCAATTTACTAGAGGATCATAGAACATTTATAATTTTTTAAAATCTATTTTGAATGAGATAAGCGACAATATTCTAAGTGAAAGTTTTTATTATATTATCTAGAATAAAGGCATGTTAAATTGAATTAGTGAAAAGGATAAGAAAATAACTTATTTTAGATAGATTTTATCTAAAATAACTAACTTTAGATAAATTGAGACAGAAAGCTGTAAGGGCAAATAAGGACAGGTGAAAACAAGACGAGGATGGAAAGACAGGAGGGAATGATCAGGAAGAGGATAACCTCAGTGTGTAGTTAGAAATTAAGCTTTGAGATGGGATAATTTTATAGGTATACAGGCAGTTCAAATTTACATTTGAAGATGGAAAATCTTAGAAAATTCATGTGTTTTATTGAGCCCTTTTCAAGATTTTTTTCTAACAGTACTTTGTTAGCTCATGAAAAATCTCATTTTTGTGATAGCTTGAACTTAAGTAGACTTCTGAAATTATTGTTTTCCTTAACTTTTCTAATACTTAAAATGATGTCCAAATTTAAAAGGAAGACTAGGTATGGTTGTTTTTGCTTTAGGTCATCATGTTTTTAAGCTTCTGACCTAAGGTTGAAATAAAACTCTTCACCTATAGTGAATCAAATTAAATGCCTAGTTTTGAGCTTATGGTATATGTCTTTCAATGCCAATTAAAGTTTCTAATACAAAATGGCTGAAGGCAAATAAAACCAAAGATACAGATACCAGAAAATTTCAGTGAATTTTACCAAAATTCAACTTTTAATAGTATATAAATAAAGCTTTTTGTTACAGAAAAAAATTTTATCTTCAGAAAAGAATTAAAAATAAGTGAATAATGGCTGGACTTTCAATAAAATACAATGTAAATGTGTGACTAAAAAATTGTAGGACTGCGTACAGTGGAATTATAGATCAAAAATTGAGCTTCATGGTGTCTTGGAATTTTTTTAAACACTTTTTCTAAAGGACAATTTTAGGTTCATAGCAAAATTAAGAGGTAGGTACAGAGCTTGACCATCTACACCCTGCCTCCACACATACATATTTCCTCCATCCCTGTAATCAACATCTTTCACAAAGTTGTATATGCTACAACTGCTGAACACAGATTGACATGTCACTGTTACCCAAAGTCCAGTGTCTACATTAGGTTTTACTCTTGATGCTGTACCTTCCACGGATTTGAACAAATGTATGGTGATATGCTCTTATCATTATAGTGTCACAGAGAGCATTTTCACTGCTCTAGAAATCTTCTGTATTCCACCCATTCATCTCTTCCTCTCATAATCTCTGGAAACTCCTGAGATTTCCACTTTCTGAAGTTTTGCCTTTCCAGAATGTCATTCTTACTTATTTAGTTTCTTATTGAAGGATGTGTTAGTGGCTGCCAAGTTTCACACAATCAAGACTACAAGAATTTAATTTTTTTCTGTAAGAGGCAGAATAAAATTCATATTTTCTCTTGTCATTTCATATATTAGTTTTCTGATGACACTGCAAAAGATAATTTAATAAGTTTTAACATTTTAATGTACTGTCCAGTTAAAATCATTTTAGTATGAATCATGTATGTATTTCTAGCTATGAAAGTACATGGCTATAAAAAGATAAAGCCTAAGTATTTCACTTATGTTTTCAAAATGAATTAGAAAGCCTGACTGTAGAATTCACTCCAGCTGTTACTTTTATCTCAGGAATGTACCATGTTTCTTAGTCTAGGTGCTGTGATGGTGGGTGTGGTATGGTAAAATATAGCTAATGGTGTAAACCTATACCTCTAAGTCATATACAGTGTTTTAAGTTAACACTAGTAAAAATAGTACAAGAAACCATATAATACCATTAAATCACTGCAAAACTTTTTATATATGTTCAAATTTGAGAAAAGCAATATCAGTTATATATGAGAGTACTGTTTATATGAAATTAACTATAGAGGGTATAACAATTGATATATCATTGCTCATCCAAGTTCTACTTCAATGCCCCTAAATTCTGCCAACGTACCAATTAGAACTTCACAAAATAGTTTATTAGAATTTTAAGTGGTATGCAATTAATTTGCAGGTTAATGGGACACAACTGATATCTTTACAATAGTGAATTCACCTCTCTATGGCTATGGTATTGCTTTTTCTTTATTCAGGTCTTTAATAGTTTTTTAATTTTCTTGATATAATTTCCAAGAATTCAAAATTACTGTATTATGACCTTTACAATTTTTTGACTTGTGATCTAGATGAGCATTCATTATGAGCTATAGAAAAATAGATACGTATTACAAAGAATTCTTGTGAATCTGAGTGTTTATGCTGCTCACAAACTAACAGGTTAACCTACTTCGGTTTTATGAACACACCTAAAAAACACAAGACTCCTGGGTCAGAGGCAAAGAACAGTTTACTTACAGCAATAGCCATACTCTCCATACTTAAGTCTAGTTTTCTGAAATCCAGTTTACACAATTGTTGTGAAGAGAGTCAGGTGACACCTGTGGAAGATGACATTTCAGCAGAAAATTGAGCTTTGGGAATTCCTATATTTTATCATGGGGCATTAAGCATCTCCGCTCATTGCTTTTGAAGGAGGCAATCTCAATCCTTTCAGGACTGTAAACAGAACTCTCCTTTTCTCTGAAGGATCTGTATTTCAAACCATTTGCCAATACAAATATCTTTGCAGAGAGAACAAATTGCAGTTAGTATCTTGTAATATGTTCAGAAATGTAAGATGAAGCAAAAGTCACACAATCATTGATATGTTAAAACTTCTTTTATATTGTGGTATCTCCCATGTGTGAAAATCCTATTGATTTTTCATGTCTATATTTTGATTGTGCAGGTAGGTGAATATTATCCAAATGAGCAGAGGTATTGATATATTTGACATATTTGACAGAAATATTTATCTCTTGGCTATTGTTAAATGTCTGAGCTTCAGTATAGTGTCTAAGATATTGTATGCATTTAAATATCTGTTGCACAAATACATTTATTAAATGTATTCCTTGCTGTTTGATTCTTGGTACCTCTTTTTTACCATATATACGTATGTGTTTGTACATATTATGTATACATATATATATGTAGCAGAAACCGGATTTCCTTTCAGTTATCTATAAATTTGAGGAAAAAGTTTTTCAGATGGTCAGGGTTATCCTTCACTATTTCATCATGTGCAAACCACAAAAGACAAGAAGAAAGGTGTGTACTCAGTAGCATCAAAACTGCAATAGGATATTGTAACATATTATTGGAACACCTTTTGTTCATAGCCTATAATTACTAAGGAAAAAAGATTCTCAAATAAATACTTTATCATCATTTCTTATTGAAATGTTTAGAATTTTGTATTTTTAGGAATTTTAAACTCCAGATGATGTATTTTATGAGTATCCTAGCTTATAATACCATTTTAGTAAATAATCTATCATAAAATTTTACTGATATACCCTTTTCAATATCTTGAATATGACAAGTATTCATTCTCTTGCTCTCTCTCACACAGTCTCTCACTTTATATCTACCACGTTTTGTTTTTCTGCACTTCTACATGTAATGTTCCATGTCTTTAATCATTCATCCTCAAAAAGCAACACTAATTTTTCCAGTAAATCTTTGAATTATCCCTAGTAAAAGTCAAGAGTCCTGCCATGCACTTGTGTACCAATCCCTATAACTTTTAATAGCTAGAGCATATACTATATATGTATTGATCCACTTTCCCATCTCCTTTCTGGAATATGAATTAGTGCGTCTTTTTGCAATTACTGCAATGCTTAGACTATTGTTTGAAAATATTTGGGTACTCATTTACTGAGAGAACTCTCACTCCAATAGCCAAGAACTGGGCAGAGGGTGTTCAAAATATTTTATTTTTTTCTTAACTCCTAAAACAAATAACTTCAAGGCATTATTATTTACTCATACTTTATTGGACATGTTTTATATACAAAATTCTATGAAGGCTGCAAATTGAGTAGGAGTTTTTCTACTCAAAACAGTTCAACTGAAGGAAAGAGAGATAGACACTTCCCCTCCTTTGTTAGTCATTCCTAGGTCTTTAATTCTTTTTGATATGATTGTAAATGGGACTGTTTTGTCAATTTATTTCTATTCTAGTTCATTGTTTATATAAAAAAATGCAACGGAATTTTGAATATTGACTTTTTAACCTCCCACTTTTCTACATTGATTTTGATTTATTGTTTCTAATCGTATTTTCAGTCATTAGAGTTTTCTATATATATTAGCATGTTACCTGAAAATTATGATAAATTTACTTCTATTTCTCAGTTTGGGTTCCATTTATATCTTTCTCTTCTGTGATTGCTCTAGTGAAGACTTTCAATACTATGTTGAAGAGCAGTGGTAAAAGTGAACATTCTTGTATCTCATCTTAGTAGAAATGTTTCCTGTTTTATCAGTGAGAATATGCCAGCTCTCAGTTTGGTATATATGGCTTTGTTATATTTAGATGTGTTCCTTCTACACCCATATTTTGAGACTTTTAATCACAAGGGAAGTTGAGTCTTATCAAGTGCTTTATCTGCCTCTTGTGATATAATTAAATGCTCTTTAATTTTCCTTTTGTTCTATAGTGAATCACACTTGCTCATTTTTCAGATATTGAACCATCATTGTGTCCCTGAAATAAATCCCCCTTGGTCATGATGTACGACTGATTTGCTGTACTTTTGACCAGTGAGCTTAAAAGTAATGTACTACAAGATGAATTTATAAAAATCAATTTAAGTTTTTACAGACAAACAGACCAATGCATCAGAATCGAATGCCCAGAAATAAAACCACACATACACAGTCAACTAATCTTTGACAAAGAGTCAAAAAACATATCCTGGAACAAGGAGAGCCTCTTCATAAATGGTGCTGGGAAAACTGGATCAAAACTTGTAAAAAAAATGAACCAGGACAACACCCTCACACCCTGTACAAAAATTAACTCAAAATGGATAAAGGACCTGGAAGTGAGACCTGCAACCATAAAATACATAGAAGAAAACCTGGACAAAACCCTTCATGAATTTCACCTCAGAAACCCATTTGGGGAAACAACTATGACTGGCAAAAAATGAAGGAAAACAAACAGCTAGGACTATATCAAACTAAAAAGTTTCTGTTCAGCAAAAAAGACAATAAACAAAACAAAAAGAAACCTAACCAACTGGGAGAAAATTTTTGCCCTCCAGACAAGTGACAAGAGTCTGATAACAAAGATTCACAAAGAGCTCCAACAGCTCAACAAAAACAAAGCAAAAAACCCATTCAAAAATGGGGAAAAGAACTAAAAAGACACTTCACCAAAGAGGAGATACAGATGGCTAACAGACATATGAAAAAATGTTCCACATCACTAATAATCAGGGAATTGCAAATTAAAACCACACTGAGATACCATCTTACACCAGTAAGAATGGCCCATATAAATAAAACAGGCAACAACAAACGTTGGCACAGATGTGGAGAAAAAGGAACTCTCTTACACTGCTGGTGGGAGTGCAAACTGGTCCAGCCACTATGGACGGCTGTGTGGAGGACCCTCAAACAACTGAAAGTGGACTTACTGTTTGACCCAGCAATCCCACTACTAGGAATCTACCCAGAGGACATGAAAACATTAATTCAAAAGGACACCTGTATGCGATGTTCATTGCAGCTCAGTTTACAATTGCCAAGATTTGGAAACAAACCAAATGCCCCCAAACAGATGATTGGCTTTAAAAAAATGTGGTACATATACACGATGGGATACTACGCATCCATCAAGGAGGACAAACACATGTCATTCGCAGCAAACTGGATGGAACCAGAAAGACTCATATTAGCAGAAATAAGTCAAAAAGAAAAAGGAAAGTACAGGATGGTCTCACTTATATAATGGATATAAGAAAAAACAAACAAATAAATAAGAAAGAATGAAAATAACCAATGGGACTGAACCATGGAGTGAGAGAGTAAGGGGGAAGAACGTGGGGGAGGTGAAGAGTACAAAAGATCAGGATGGTTAACAAATGTTAGGAAAGTGGGAAAACCCCGGGGTACACAATAATGGACTAATGTAATATAAGTATAAATATACATATATATGCAAATTTTTTAAAATTTAAATTAAATTTTAAAAAAAGAAGAAAGGAACAGGGTTATTAGGGAATGGAGAAAGAAAAAGAGAGCCATCTGCGTAGTGCCAGGCAGGCAGGAGAGCTGCTTCTCTCCAGCATGGAAATTGTACCGATTCCTTTTTTTTCTTTCTTTCTTTCTTTATTATTTTATATATGTGTTTCACATCTTTGTATTCCCTGGGGACCACCCACCACCTTCCCTCCCTGACCACTCTCTCCCATTTCCACCCCTCCTAAACCCCCACGTACTCATCCCTTTTATGGAATTTTCATGTACATGTCTATGGCCTAAATTGTCAACCGGAATAAACTTCATAATAAAAAAATAAAATAAAATAAAATATTGCTAACTTGTTGAAAGAAAATCAACTCAATTGAATACGGGTAAGATATTTTGAGAACTTCAAGGAAAACATACAATTGGTAAATGAACATAAGATGAGATAGTCAGTTTCAATGAACATTTGGGAAATATACATGAAAACCTCCATGAGTCATTACTCACATCTACTTGACACTTGAAAGTTGAAACTTTATAGACTGACAATCCCTAGTATCCATAAGGAAGTGATATAAGTACATGTCTCAGACATTTCTGGTAAGATGGTTTAGTCACTTTGGAAAAACAGCATAGATTACAATTTATAGAAGGAAATATTATTTAAAGAAACAGATGCATATATACCCCTCTGTGACTTTTATGTAGTAAAATACCAAAGAGTGAAACTGTTCTTTACTTCTACCTGGAAAACTGACATCAGTACCTTCACTTTGTGACTCCAATATATATATCTTTTAGAATACCCTTATGGTAATTTAATATAATTCTGGTCAGAAATGCTTATGTTCATTTCATCTTTTATCAGAATATAAGTTTATATTTCATTCAAAATCATTCCAGTGGTATTCTGACAAATAGATCTCTGCATAGACTATCATATACTATGAACAGTTACCTAGAAAATGTGAAATAAACTTTTTTAGTATTTTGATTATATATTCTACTGTGATGTAATATGTGTGAAAACATATTCCATATATAGCCATGAAATTAGTTAAATTACCAAAAGTTTTAAGTCTTAATTATATAAGGTTTCTCTATTACAATAACATATTGAAAGTTGTGCTTTTAAAATTCAAAAATCATGCTTTTCAATATCTTTAATCTACACTTTAAATCTTTTTTTCTTTCCTTTCTCCCTTCATTTTCTCCCTCTTTCCTGCCTGCCTCCCCCCACCCCTTCTTTATTTCTCTTTCCTAATTTTCCTAGGCTTCAATTATTTCTAAGTGATAGAACTTCTAATATTGTAAACACATAAATACAGCGTTCTCCAGGAACTTAAACTGTGCAGTTGAATTAATGATTATTATGTTATTATGTAAGGCTCCTGTATGTCTTTTGTGTGTGTATCACAGAAAGTAGACTCAACATAACCAAATCCTACTTGTCTGGTTTCTTTCCAAAGAACAACCAAAATTTCTTTATAAAGACTAATAGTTTTTAAAACATGCAAAATAATTGTTTTGTGTTCATCCTGCTTTATAAGGAGGATTTCATAGTCACTAGAGGACTTGGTGTATAATCAGTATGAATGTTACTACCTTACCATTGCTGCTGTTCTCTAACGCAAATCTGTAGATTATTTTTTTCTCTATTTTTTGTCAAGAATTTCTGTAAATAGATATTTTCACTGTCCACAAAACAGAAGGAAAAAGAAAAAAGAATGCTTTGCATTGACATGGTTAAGCATTCACAAATCAAATGCTAATTTCTACATTTTCACCCAGGTAATAAACTCTGGATTTGATTTTACAAAATGGGTAATAGAACATAGGTAACTCAATATATTAAAAAATCAGTCAGAACCATGTGATCAACCTTTTAGTTACTTCTCAAAGTGTTTTTCTATATTCTAGATACTTTTATAAGGAAAGAAACTCCATCTTATAGAGAGGGGAAAGGCAGCTTTTTTGGCTTTGCAAGTTTCTAAGGAAATGTAAAGTTTCCGAGTTTCCCATTTTTAATTGAGGCAAAGTCATGAATGGGTATATATTATTTATCTTTTATATAAAGGAAACAGCAATGAGAAATCCCGGTAAAACACAAGTCAGTAGATAACCAATATGTATATTCATGGAATAAAATGAAAAACAGCTAAGTCTAGACCTATGGTATGACTTTCTCATAATTCAGGGACAAACCACAGAAGAGTCACTCACTCCTTGAATATCTAAAGAAACTTTAGCCCTCCTCTACCTAATCCTTATATAAAGCAAACAGAAAATACCAAAACAAATGGAGACATTCAAGTAGTTGCAGTCACTTCAAAATCAATAAAAAAGAACTAAATTTTAAAAATGAGCAATATTTGCTATAAAAATATTCACATGAAAGAATTATTTTCTAACCTTTATAGTTCTTATCAAAATAAGAAAAGAAGTGTAAAAAATGTTGATGTGGAAATAAACATTTTCTATTTTAGATGATAGCATCCTGTGATTAATAATCCAATTAGAAGGGAAAAGGTAAAAGTAGCATTTTTTACTTACTCTTGATAAAAGCAACAGGAAGGAGATTGGCATCAGGGAGGATGAGTTTGGACTTAACAAGATGCTGCTCATGGCTGTAATTACCTGCTGAGTCTATTTTTGATCCTGCTTACTTTTTGATATTTGATATCATAATGAATTGTTGATTATGTTTACGAACATTTGCAAGGTACTCATTTACTACTTCTTTCCAGTTGGAATGCTGTTTTGTGCAATTAAAATGACTTGACCGGCTGAAAATAATTCTGGCAACATTTCAAATTAATAGAGAGACTTTTCCTAAATTCGGCTTATAGATGTTTGTTGCAGCTTGCAAAACCATACTCTGGAGAAGAGGGGGAAATGTATATAATCCCTTTCAAGCACATATTAGGCTTGTCCATGTTACCAGAAACAACACTATCATCTGTGATTGTCAAAAACAGTTTGGAAGTATATAAAGGGATTTCCCAAAAAAAAGTTACCAGCAAATTTACTCCGAAAGACATGACAGCTTTTCAATAATACATAAAACTTGCTAATCTCTTCATAATGTAAATAGGAATACATATAAAGAATTAATAATAAATTTGTACTCAAGAGGTTTACTTTTATTCCTTTAAGAAATCCCAAGCCAAATTTAGTAAACCCCATTTAGTAATTAACTATTATTAAGCAACTATTGCATGCATTTTATACCTTTTTACATTTAAACTTAGATAAACTTCTCAATAAATATTTATTGAGCAACATTAGACTCCACAACTTGGTGAAATGTTAAAAGTTCTTTAAAGTTCATCCCAGATAAAGAATGAGTAATCGAATTAACAAGGATCAATCATTTGCAAAGTGCCTAGTCATTATAAACAGCATGTTAGCAATATTTTCATATCCCTCAAATACTGAAAAGAAACTATTCTCTTTTTTTTACAGGTGAATGAAACATGCTCCGAGTGATTTAAGGATTTGACCAAGGTCACAAATGTGGTACAGTGTAAGGCTAAAATAGGGTTAGAACAATGTTTAATGTGGTAACATATTCTATACCCCTCCCCGTCCATTGTGCTTTCTTATTTCCCTAAAAGACAGCAGGTAGGCAGTTTCAAATCTGGCAGCTTGAACTGGCATTTCCATCAAGAGGTTCCAGAATGTTTGCTATCACACCAGCTAATGTGTTGAAATGAAGTGACATGAGCAGCAAGACGCTTTGTGTTACAGGTTCAGGGCACTCACTGACAAGCTCTAAGGCAATGACAGTAACTTCACCTTTGGGTTTAGGTTTCTTGTCTTTAATATAAAGAAAAATTGTTTTCAATCCTCTGCTAGAATCTTTCTGTTTCTGAGAGTCTATAAATCAACTGAAAGACACACCAAAGAATAGCAGCATTTCTATGAAAATGTTCATTTTTTCTAAATTAGATGCATTTCCTCCCATCATTTATAATAGCTGCGTAGGAGTCCATGTTATGCATTATGATGATTTATTTTACTTATATATTTTTGTAAAGTGGTAACATTGTTTCACATTAGTGTATGTAATTCAGAGTACAGGATCCCTCTTCCTCACTCACATGGCCCCACCCCACCCCACTCCCACCAGCAAGGCACCCACAGGCATTAACATTGCATTATGTTTTATGTTTTGCTACTGTAAATAAAACCATGAGGAGTTTTCTTTAAATGTTTGTTTTCATAAAATCATTTCCTTAGATATTTACATTCTTGAAAGTGGGAATATAGAGAACATATTTGTCTAAAATTTATCTACATAGAATAGTTTTATGAATAAATATTTTCTTAAACTCATGACAACACTGAATATTATTACTTTTATGCCAGAATTGTAGGTCAAAAAAAGTGTGGAATACATTTTTTTATTAAACTGGAATACATTTTTTCTTTATTTTTTAAAAATTTATTTATATATGAATTTCACATCTTTGTAATCTCAGGGACTGACCTCCCATCCTTCCCACCATTTCCCCCCTTCCCTCCCCCGCCCCAAGCTGTGTGGTTCAGTCTGGTGGTTAGCTTGTTTTGACTTTTCCTCATGACATTTGTTTATTTTTTTCCTATATCCCATATATTAGTGAAACAATTTGGTTTCTCTCTTTTTCTTTCTGACTTGTTTCTTTTTCTTTTTTGAGACTAGGTCTTTCTATTTTTTTTTGCCTGTGGAACCGCAGGTTCTCGTTGCCCGTGGTACCACAGACTCAAGCAATCCCCAGCCTCAGCTTCCCAGGTAGCTGGGATGACAGGCGCGCGCCACCATGCCCAGCTATTTTTTTGGAACTAGGTCTTGCTATGAGCCCCAGGCGGGACTGGAACTGCGATCCCTAGCCCCGGCCGCTTCATAGGCTGAAGCTTACAAGCACGAGCCACCGTGCCCGGCCCTTTGACTTGTTTCTGCTAATATAATTTCTTCTAAATCAATCCATGTTATCAAAAATCATCAAATTTGTCATTTTTAATTGATGAATAATATTCCATTATGGATATATACCACTTTTTTTTTCATTCAGTCATCTCTTTTGGGGCATTTTAGTTGCTTCCACATTCTTGCACTTATAAATAAATAGTGCTGCAGTAAACATCCGAGCACAGGTGTCCCTTTGTACCAATATTGAGGTCTCGGGTAGATTCCCAAGAGAGAAATTGCTGGGTCAACTTGTAGTTCCATGTTCATTAATTTGAGGGTCCTCCACACTGCTTTCCTTAGTGGTTGCACAGTTTACATTCCCACCAGCCGTGTAAGAGTGTTCCTTTCTCTCCACATCCACGCCAGCACTTCTTGTTGCCCATTCTTTGGATGTGGGACATTCTTACTTGTATAAGGTGGCATCTCATTGTGGTTTTAATTTGCATTTCCCTTATTGCTAATGACATAGAGCAATTTTTCATGTGCCTATTGGCCATTTGTATTTCCTCTTTGGAGAAGTGTTTTTTTAGTTCTCCCCATATTTTGATTGGGTTTTTCTCTCATTCAGTTGGGTTTCTTTTAGTTTTTTTCTGTTGTCTCTTCTACTGTACAGAAGACTTTTAGTTTGATGTAGTCCCATCTGTTTGTTTTCCTTCATTTTTTTGCCATCTGTAGATGTGTACAGAAAAGGATTTCTGAATTGTAATTCAAGGAGGGTTTTGCCCAAGTTTTCCTCTATATATGTTATGGTTTCAGGTCTGAAAACTAAGTCTTTTATCCATTTTGAATTGATTTTTGTACATGGTGTGAGGGGTTGTCTTGGTCCATTTTTTTGCATGTCTTAGTTCAATTTTCCCACCATCATTTATTGAAGAGGTTATCTTTGTTCCAATGCAAGTTTTTCACTCCTTTGTCAAAAATTAGTTGACTATGTATGTGTGATTTTATTTCCAGGCATGCAAATCTGTTCCATTGGTCTGATTTTCTGTTCTTGTACCAGTACCAAGATGTTTTGATTACTGTGGCTTTGTAGTATAGTTTGAAGTTTGGAATTGCAATACTTCTGTTTTCTCTTTTTTTCTGGTCAGGAGACTTTTTGATATTTGAGGTCTTTTGTTATTCCATATGAATTTCCGTAATTTTTCTTCTATCTCTTTAAAAAATGTCATTGGGATTTTTATCAGGATTGCATTGAATCCATAGACTGCTTTTGGTAGGATAACCATTTTGATGATATTAATTCTTCCAATCCATGAGCAGGGAGTGACTTTCCATTTCCTTATGTCTTCTATCTCTTTTAGCAGGGTTATAAAGTTTTCATTGTATAGTTCTTTCATGTGTTTTGTTAGGTTTAATCCCCAGTATTTCATTTTTTTTTGTTGTGATGATAAATGGGATGGTTTTTTAAAATTTCTTTCTATTTGACTTTTTGTGTATAGGAAAGCTACAGACTTCTGTATGTTGTTCTTCTATCTGGATAGCTTTTGAACTGGTTTATTATTTCAAATAATTTTTCTATGGACATTTTTGGGTTCTCTACATAGAGATAGAATGTCATCAGCATATAATGATAACTTCAGTTCCTTTTTTCCTATTTGTATCCCTTTTATGTCTTCCTCTTGCCTTACTGTCCTAGCTAGAACTTCCAGTACAGTGGGGAGAGTGGGCATCCTTGCCTGGTTCCAGATCTTAATTGGAATGATTTTAGTTTTTCCCCATTTAAGATGATGTTGGCTGTAGGTCTGTTATAGAAGGCTTTTATTATTTTAGGTTCCTTTAATCCCCAATTTTTCAAGGGCTTTATCATGAATGGCTGCTGGACTTCGTCAAATGCTTTCTCTGTGCCTATTGATATGATCATGTGGTTTTTTTTTTTTCTCTTTTGATGTGGTGTATTATGTTGATTTCTGGATGTTAAAACATCCTTGTGCCCCCGGGATAAATCCCACTTGGTCATGGTGAATAATGCTTTTCATGCATCGTTGGAATCTATTCACCAGGATTTTGTTTAAGATTTTTGCATCATGTTCATTAGGGAAATTGGTCTATAGTTTTCTTTGTTGGTGCTGTCCTCATTTGGTTTTGGTATGAGTGTGATGTTTGCTTCATAGAATGTGTTTGGCAGTTTTTCTTCTTTCTCCATATTTTGGAAAAATTTAGTAGTGCAGGCATTATTCATCTTTCAATGTCTGGTAGAATTGATTGACTTATTTAAATTCTCTATCTTCTTTGTTCAATTTTTGATAGTTGTATCTTTTTAAGACTGTGCATCTCATTCCGGTTGTATTTATTTTCATATAGTTGTTCATAGTAATCTATTATTATGCTTTGGATTTCTTTTGTATCTGTTACAATTTCTCTTTCATCTGTGATTCTGTTTATTTGAATTTTCTCTCTTCTTCCCTTGTGAACTTTGCAAGGGGAATATCAATTTTATTTTATTTTTATTTTATTTTATTTATTTATTTTTTCAAAGAACCAGCTTTTGATTTTATTGATCTTCTGGATAGTCTTTTTGGTTTCTAGGTTATTTATTTCTTCTTTTATTTTTGTTATTTATTGTTTTCTGCTGGGTTTTGGGTTTTTATGTTGCTCTTTTTCTAATTTATTGAATTGATAGATTAGGGGGTTTTTTTGGTTAGTTTCTTGGTTTTTGATATAGGCCTGTATTGCTATGAACCTTCCTCTTAGATGTGGTTTTGCTGCATCCCAGACATTTTGGAATGTTGTGTCTTTTTGTTGTTTGTTTTGAACTAATAATTAATTTCTTCTTTATTTTCCTAAATTACCCATTCCTCATTTAGTAGCATGTTTTTCAGTCTCCAAGTGTTTGATGTTCTTCTTGCTTTCTTTTCATTGTTGATTTCTAGTTTGATACCTTTATGGTCTGAGAAAAAAGTTGGTATTGTTGGTATTATTTTAATCTTTGTATATTTATTCATGTTTGGCTTGTGGCCTAGTATGTGGTCAATTTTAGAGAATGACCCATATACATTTGAGAAGAAGGTATATTCTTTTCCTTGTGTGTGTAGTTTCTTTAGATATCTATTAGGATATTTTTGTCTAGGTCTTCTTTTAAAGATTTTGTGTCCTTTTACAGCTTTTGTGCTTTTTGATTTGTCCTTTGTTGAGAGTGGGGTGGTGAAGTATCCTACTACATATGTGTATTCACCAATATTTGTTTTCCATTCTCTTAGTAGCTGTCTTATGAATCTTGGTGTACCTACATTTGGTGAGTATATGTTGATAATTGTTATGTCTTTTTGAAGGGTTGAGTCTTGAACCATTAGGCAGTGACCTTCTTTATCCTTCGTCACTTTTTTATTTTGAAATCTGCCTTGTCTTCTATAAGAATGACTACCCATGCCTTTTTTTTGGGGGGGGAGGGGCATTTGCTTGTAGAATTGTTTTCCATCCTTTTACCTTCACTCTATGTTTGTATTTTGGGATCAGATGTGTTTTTTGGAGGCAGCAGAATGTTGGGTTCTGTCTTTTAATCCAGTCTGCAACTCTGTGTCTTTTGATTGATGAGTTTAGCCCATTGACATTTAGAGCAATTATTGATGTTTGAGGTTCTAACATTGGGTTCCTGGTGGTCATTTGGGGTTCTGTTTTAGTTTCTTCTCTCTTTTCTTTTTATTATTTGTTCTTTTTATTCTGCGGGCTTCAGTCTTAGGGTTTCTTGCAGGAGTTCTTGGAGTGGGGGTTTGGTGGTAGCAAATTTCTGGAAGGTTTTTTTGTCTGAGAAGGTTCAATATTTCCTCCATAAAGAAAGGACAATTTTGCTGGGTAGGGTATTCTTGGCTGGCACTTTTTGTCCTGGAGTGTTTTCAAGATGTGACCCCATTCTCTCCCTGCTTGGACTGTCTCTTCTGAGAAATATGAGGTCAGATTAGTGGGTTTTCCTTTGTACCTTATTTCTTTCCTCTCTCTTGCTATTCTTACAATTTTTCTTTATCTTTGACTCTTGAAAGTTTTACTATATGTGTCTTGCTGTATTTCTTCTTTCATTACAGTAATTTGGTGTTCTTTGCTTCTTGTATGTCTATTTTTCATTTCTTTCTTCAGTTTTGGGAAATTCACCTCCATTATTTCATTGAAAAGCCTTTCATATCCTATGTCTTTCTCTTTTCCTTCTGGGATTCCAATTACTCTTATATTTATTTTCTTCAGGGCATCTGACAGATGTCTGATTTTTCTTCTGTAGTCTTTGTTTCTTTCTCTTTCTTCATTCTCTCTGCTTCTATATCCTCTCTTCCTCTGTATTCATTCTTCTATTTCTTCTATTCTGCTTTCCTCTGCATTTTTGAGCTCTTCTATTGCTCCTCTTATACACTGTATCATGTATAATTTCTTATTTAGGATTTAATTATCATTCTTCTGTTCATCATGATATTGTTCATTTTGCTGCATTCTTTTCTATATTTTTCTGCTACTTCTTTTAGTTTGTTGAAAGCTTCTAACCTCTTGCTTTCCCTTTTTTCTCCTCTTCCTTGGTCTCTTTGAGTGCTTTTATCATGTTGATTCTGAATTCTTTGTCTGACACATAAAGCATTTCTTTCATGTCATCCATGTTGGTTTCTACAGATTGTTTATCCTTTGACGGTGAGCTGTTTTTCTTAGGGTTTTCCTGAGTATTTGTAATCTGGAATACATTTTAATGGCATTTAAAAATGTCTAGTGCTGGCTCTTTATATATATGTATATATATATTTACACATACATTACATATATACATTGACCATTTTCCTGATCCCCTTTGTCAATTTCCTGGCTATGTTTTCATATGATTTAAGAATTCACTGATAAGCAAGTCATAACATATACATAAAAATATACATATATATCGTGCACAGATATTAAGCACATAGCTCAATGACTACCTTTATTATTAATGTCTGTGTACAAAGTTACTTCAAATCTTAACACCTTAAAATGATCAGCATTTATTCCCTCCAAGTTTCTGTCAGTCAAAAATTCAGGGCAATTCAGCCAAATGGTTATTGCTCAATTCCTTCCTGGAGTTGCAATTAGGATAATGCCATAGGCAGCAGTGACTGTAGGGGAGCAGCTGCTTTCCCTTTCCCCAAATAAATAGCTATAAAATGGATAACTTTGTTCCTGGCTGATACCTTGTCCTGTGAATGTCTTTAGAAGGTTGATAGAGTATCCTCATCACAGAGAATCTGGCTTCCCCCAGATTGAACAACCCAAAGATGGCAAATGAGCAGGAGGTCTTTTAATGACTTTGTCCCTGTAATCATACACCATCACTTGCACTTTATTACATTCTTTAGAAGTGAATGCCAGGTCAGTCCAGATTCAAGAATTGGATTAAGCTCTAATTGTTGAAGGGAGATGTGTTAGATACATATTTGAAAGCAATTATAATTTTTAGGTAGATATATATAGTACCATAGCCCAGCTCCCAGCTGCATATATAGAACATTTCCAATATACCACTTTTTCTGTTCTTAAGCTTCACATAAGTACTATAATGGATAAAGCAGTCTCTTGTCTGGTTTTCAACATTTAATGACATATGTCAGATTTCTTCTTGTTGCAGTTGTTTTCTTTTTTTCTTATTGCATGACACTCCATGGTATAAATGTATAACAATTTATGCATTCACTGTTGATCATAAAATGTCTTTCTTCCTTTAAAACTTTTTGCTTACATTCTACCTTGAATAATGTTAATAAAGGATTCCCTGGTTTAATTTGGTTAAAGTAATTTTTCCCAAATATTTACTTTCAAACTGTGTCCACATTATCTATTGCATGTCATTTACAAATGTTTTCTTTTTATCTAATCTTATAACCGTTAGTTTTCAACTAGAAAGTCTTGGGCTCTTATGTTTATGCAGTGTCTGAAAGAGTTAGATTTATGTAGAATATGTTTTTGTTCTCTATTTGAAGCAATTCACTTGCCACCTTATTCTACTGTTTTTGAATTTTCATATCATCAACTTGATTTTAAAATTAATTTTATTGAAGTAATATCAATGCATAATATAGGTTTCAGGTGCATTTTGCTAAAAATCAAATTAAAATTTACTAAATCTGTATAGAGTACATTAAGCTCCCTACCAGAAATCTAGTTCCGATTCTTCAGCTATTTATCCAATTTATTCAATCTTTATATACTTCCCTTCTAAAAAACACTATTTTGTTCTTATAATTTAAAAGTATGTTTTTTTGTTTGTTAATTTGTTTTGTTTCTTTATCTCTATACATGTTCATTAAGCATACTATCCTCTAAGTTCATCATTGTTGCTGCAAATGGCAAGACTTCATCTTATTGTTTCAGCTTATTTTCTTTCATATAGCTAAGTTAATAATCCTTTGTGTGTATAAACCACATTTTTAAATCCAATAATCTGCCCACGAATACTTAGGGCATTTCCAGTCTTGGGTATTATAATGTTAGCAATGGAAATGGGGTAGGGTTGTATTGTCAGAGGCTGCCAGCTAAGACTGGACTGGACTCATGACTATGAAATGAAGAAAACTTCATTTCACGATCTTATCTAACTTTAAAACACTAAAAACAAAACTAACATAATAAACGTTCAAAAAACGAAAAGCAGCTTCTACATTCCCCCAATATTTACCTTAAAAAATGTTTCTTAAAAGTTAACAACAATATATAAGTAAATTCCCTGCTCACCATTATCTCACAAAAACTGTTTTACCCAAATTTTATTACCTTAGTCATTAATCTTACCTAATTAATCATAAAACATTCTCTTAGCCACTTTTTCCCTTGCTTAAACCCCATAAAAAGTCTAATAATTTACCTTAAAGTTGCTATCAACCATGCTTCTAATAGCCCTCAGCTTTTCACTTTGTCAATCTCTCTTGTTCATCCTTTCTCACAACTCTCTGCCCATTTCTTTGCCTTGTATATCTCTTTCAATTAGTGTTTTCATATTCTTTTGGGGTAATTATCCAGAAGATGGATAACTGATATCACTCCAACTTCTATTAGTTTTTAATTATATTCTTTTAACATAATTTTATCATTATTCTTTATAATACATATCTTTGACTTAAAGTAGTTCATCTAAAATTGGTACTTTGACTAATTCTCAAAGAAAGAAATTGTAATACCTTAACACCATTAGTGACAAATCCCTAAAATGTTACTTACTTAGTTTTCCCTCTTGTTGCTCTTCATTTATTTTTGAGTTTTTTCTCTTCTCTTCAATTGTTGTGAGGTTATTTCCCCAAGTTTGTAATCTTTCCCCCTAGAAACTGTGTATTTGTTGGAATCACAAAGAGTTTATCATAAAGCCTCCACCTAATCAGTGACATATAGGATACATTTAACCAATTTAGAGGGGTCTTTAACAAATATCAAACTTTGCCTGATATAGGTTTTCAGAATAGATTTTTTATATCGCTTGTTAATAAAAGAAATTTCCTTTGTGTTATTACTTTAATTGGAAGACATGTTTTTGTTTTGTTTTTTATCTAAGTCTCACTTGGTCTCAAAGTCATTTTCTCTCTATTCATTACATCTTAAGAACTGGGTTATTAATAACATATAGAGTGATAAAGGATTAATTAGTTATCTGTCTGAATCCTGAGAAGATTTTTATGGACTATATTGATTTCTCTTTAGAAAGTTTATGACAAAGCCAATTAGATGTTAAAAAGTTTTTCTGAATAGTGCTAAAGATAGTACAGGTTTTAGTATAATGGGTTTTTGTTCTCTGAATACAAAGAAAGGTGGGGATTTAGAGGCAAGGAGTAGTGTGGGATTGGAGGAGAGGGACTGGTAGAAAATTAAGAGGTAGGCTATTTCTTGCTAAACTGGCCTAACAGGATTCTTGCTGAGAGGAGGCCAGTGTAGTCAGACATTGCCTGGGGGGTGATGAGGAAAGAATTTGTCAGATATCCAATGAGACAAGATAGCCAGTATGGAGGCTCTTTAAACTGACTTAGCAAGATTTTCACTAAAGCTGGACTCAGAAAGATGGTGACTGAAGTCCAGGACTGAGCCTATGGTAAGAGAGTTGATGAAATCGAATAGAGAGTTATCAAAGGAGAGAAATTTTGTCAGTGTGGTAGCTTTGTCTCTGCATGGAGATGAATGGTTTAGCCAACTCTTACTTGATATTTAAAAAGAATATGTATATATATATGTATATATATATATATACATATATATATGCACATGAAAGTTAAGATTCAGTAAAACAACAGGAAAATTAAAAACCATCTAGGAGCAAGCAGTAGTGCTTCTTTTGCTTTATATTTACATAATTTAAAATTCTGATATGGTGGCCCTAAGGAGAATGTTACAGTGCATAAATTCATCTTTTGCAATTGAAAGCTGGAAAGGGTTGTGACAGAGTTGGAATCTAAGTTATCCACTTTCTCAGCCTACTACTCTTCACACAACAGCTGGATAATCATCTCTGTTCGTATATTTATAACACAGTAACCTTCAAAACATTGCAAACTATCTGTGACTTACTCTTCTACCTTGGCAGACATATAAAATCACTGATGTAGAATTTTTTAAAAAAAGTGTTCTGGTAATAATTAAACAGCCTAGGCATTAGTGTCACACAGATCTAAGTTGAGTACTTGAGTTATGAGTTATTAGCGTAAAGGCTTGAAGCCAGTGATATAACCTCTGAGTTTTAGTTTCTTCATTTGAGGATAATATGAACCTATCTCATATGTTTAGTCAAAGATTAAGCGGCATTTAATATATAATATGTAGAAAACAAGGTCAGGCACATTGTTAAGTATTTGATAATAACTTTTACTATTATCACTTTCAGCAACAATAAGAATAAAGTTGCTTTCTTATAACAGGCTCACAAGGTCTGGCTCCTGCATAACAGACACTATAGTCTGCATACTCTCAAGGGAGAGAGCAGATATATAAAAGTCAGTTCCCATCTTTCCTATCCTATTTGTTTTTGAGTATTCAGTATTGAAATGAGAGGACCTTTGTCAGGGAAACTAGTCCTTTTAGAATATTTTCATATTATAAACTCTAGTACTATCATAAAACAATTAAACATTTCAGAACTGCCATAAAACAATTAAATCACCATTCTTTGTCACTGTCCAGGGTATTTCTGATTCTCCTCTTTTATTCCATAGTCCTCTCCCCTTAGGGGAAAGACTTACCATAACAAATGTGTTTCCTACACTTGAGAGGTCACACCGGTATTCACATTTTACAGGGAGTAATATTTTCTTTTGCAGGTTCTCCCCAAGGTACTTTATATCCTGCTAGTATATAGTAGAAATAGTAAAATTTTAAACTCAATGAATTCAAAAAAAGTCTAAAAACTTAGCACTTACAGATAGACCTATAAATATACATTATGATGTCATCCTTAAATAGTTTTTCATAATTTAATGGTGTTATTACATGCCTGTATAACATATGTTCACATATATTGAAGAATATCATATACAGGAAAAACACAGTACGTCAAATATGCACTTTGCTTTTAGAAAAAGCAAATTAGTATGATTTGTGTTTTTTCAGAGACAAAGAAGCTTTACATATAGCTTTAAATATAAAGTTTGTCATGAAGCCTGAGCCTCAAAAATTGCATCTAACTGAAAAATATGTTTCTATGAGACAAATCTCAAAAGATAACGATTATCCTCAAATGTTATTTTTATCTAACCATTTAGTGTTTGCTGATATACGATATATCTATATTCTTTTGTTTTTCACCTCTTTTTATATTTCAGAGAATTTCAGTACACTTTCAAATAAAGACAGCTTTGTGTTAAAACTATATGAAAATTATAAGATGTTTTACAAATTATTTCAAAGATAAACCTGTCTATATGCAACAGAATTACTGATAAAGGGGTAATTCCATAGTAGATTACACTATTAAAATATTTTGTCTTTGTTAATGTTACAAAATTACTCATTGGCAAGTTATCCGTATACTATCCTTTTAATCTATGGCCTTTAATCTGAATTTTAAAAATCCCCTGAATTATTTTTCAAAAAGATTTATTTATGGGACTGAAATTTTATTCTGAACTTTATAATTACAAATTACAAAAAAAACTTCTCAAAAGTGAACATCCAGGTGGATGAAGTCAGGTCTCTCAAGTCTTCACTTTGGAGGGTTATATGTATTTCACTGTGGAAGCGTGTGGTGCAATGCATGTAAGGAGAATGATCTACATACATACAAATAATAATTTCTGACATCTAGGAAGGGGCTTCTCAGGCTTTTTAATACACTCTACGTTGGCAACTTTGGTCTATGTCTCCGTAGTAGTAACTGTGAAGAAAATAAAATCTGTTACAGTTATAAAAACAAAGCAATAAATCTAAAATGGAGGTACTTATGCTAAGCCCAAATTGAGAATTAATTACAATTTTAGCTACCTCAGAAATGGACCCTCTTAAGTGAATCAATCAGGTTATCACCTGACCATCACTAGTTAGGTAATTTGCCTGAGCGAATCCTGCCGTCATTGAAAGGAAAACTAATTTTGCAACAACCAATTTAACCTGGTACAAGCAGTAACCATTTTAACCTAGTACAATTCCCTTGTTCCCACCACCTTCGGATAAAAGTTTTCATTTCGTGTGCTAGTGGTGCTTCTTGATTTGAATAGAGTTTTACTCAAATAAACTCTTAGAATGTTTAATATGTCTCAGTTTATCTTTTAACAGTATATGGAAAAGTGATATCTTCTCACATGAATTGCTGAGAAATATTTACTTTAATAAAACTATGATAGTATTAGAGGAAGGAAACTCCAAGAGGAATGCTGCAATCAGTGATTTTAATTTAATTTTGAAATGGCCTTCAAATTTTGAGATAAGACTCTTAAACTTCAAAGTTTGGAAGAAAGGTTTCTATAATAACAGAAAAATTACTTTTAGAGTGAACTCAGGCTTATGTGCTTAATCCCACCCATGTTGTCAAAATGAGACATCACCTAAAAATTGAGTGAATTGGTTCTTTTCTCCAGAGTCAGTACAAACTAAAACCCTGAATAGAATTTTTTAAAAGTTAACAATGTATGGATGACAAGTTCAAGATGGCATAATAAGTAAAACTGAGGTATCCATTTATGCTTTCAGTAAGTATTTATTTTGTAATTATTAGATCTTAGGAAATATGCAAGAGTATGTGCTAAAAAAACAAAATTTAAAAGAACCTGCTTTCTTTGATTTTGAGATTATTTGGGTACCAGAGGAAAGAAATAGATCACAAAATATTGATGTTAGTAATATGGTAAGAATAGGTAATATCCTAATGATATTAGGTAATCTATATGGTAGATATGGTAATATCCTATGGAAATAAATTTTAGAAAAAAATTGATTCAAAGAGAAGCAGCATGGAAGTTTTTTTGGACAAAATAATTGCAATGTAAAGACCTTAAGCTTTGATTGAATCTGACTAACTAAAGGAAAAGATGGGAGGAAACGTGTTTCTAGCAGAACTCCCTAAGTGAGAGTGGGCTATGATGAGGTGACAGAAATGTTCAGCTTGTCAGGGGTAGGTGTTTAAATGTCAAAGGGGGTAAATAGGGACTAGATCAGCTAAGATTTTGTAAAGCATGCTAAGGATTATAAAATTTAGAATAGTGATAAAGTGCTTTTATTTTAAAGAAAACATGATCATATTTGGTTTTCAGAAATATTGATTTACCTACAGAATTAAAACTTGAATACAGAAATACCAGACAGGAGGCAGTAATACCAATTAGTATGCTGTGATGATGACCTGAAATGATGGAGAGGAAGAGAAATCAAGAAAAGTACATAAATTCAGAAATTATTTGTGAGTAGAATTTGTAGATATTTATGAGTCACTGGATAGGGTGAATGAAGAAAAAAATCCCAATGGCAGTTAGATTTTTCATATAATTGAAGGAATGTTAGCCTTCAGAAATTATAGAAAAATCTAATGGAGGTTTATTTGTAGGGAAAGAAGGGATTTTCTCTACCCTTCTGTTTTTTTTTTTTCTCATAAATATCAACTTGATATTTATTTGAAAAAATTAAATGCACATACATATAGGGAATCTACATAGAAATGAGAGCCAAGGTCAGAGAGGGAAAATTAGGAAAGGAAAAATAGGGGCCTGGGGTTTGAAGGACAAGAGGAGATTAACATGATGAGAAGAGGGCTACTGATGAATAAGCTTATCTGATTAAAAAAAGTTATTTCTCATAAAAATTCTAAGCTTGGGTAATAATAGCCTTGAATTTCTGATCTTCTGGTCGTTAACGCAGGGATGAAAGTTTCTTGTGATCTTTCAAGGGCTGGATTGACCTCAGCTTAAAATAATCCACCCAGAAAGACAATATCTTGGGAAATGTATGAAAATTTGTGAGAGGCCTATGTGAGCATCATGGGGACGTTCACACTTCAATATGCTTTTAGATTTGGACACATTTATGTTTTCTATGGGATATATAGATGAATTTGATGTAAGGGTCACAATCACAAAATATAGAAGTCAGAGCTCAGAAAGGACCTAAGACATAGAAACAAGTGACTAACTGATAAACCTAAGTCCTGCCTTATCAGTAATTAAATTAATGTATATGGGTTAATATTTTCCACTTAAGGCAGACATTGGCAGAACGGATTAGAATAAAACACATGTGAGCTTCCTAAGATGACCACAGAGGAGGTTTCTGGCTTTGCTCCTTGGAGGAACAACTCATAATTAAATAGACCCATAGGACACTGAGAAGTTCCATGGCTCAGGTTAGACATGGGGTGTCATTTTAGCTCAGAGTCCAATAAAGGTTGCAACAAAAGGAGACATGGAGAGGATTCAAATTCCACTGGATAAAGATGGATGGGATGGGAAGAAATACCTGGAGACTACAATCCTGGGGAGGGACAGAAATATCAGACAAGGCTCTGATAGAAGTTCTGAGTAAGGGAAAGCAGAAAATCCATGGAAGGACACACTCCTGATCCAGGTGAAGCAAATACAAAAATGATGGCGTGCTTCACAAAAGTGATGTCATGCTCCACCGGACCCTCAAAAAGGAGGACAATAGAGAAGGTGCTCTTGACTATGCTTTCCCTCCTGCACCCCGCAAGACTGGTGCTAATACAGTGAAGCTCAGTAACAACAGAAAAGTTGCCAAGTACTAGAACCCTAGAGAAGAGGAATATGGGCAGTGCTACAAACATAAACCTGGTATGCCTCAGCACTTTCATGACAGTGGCAGTATTGGGGCCCTTACACACATGCCCACCCTGCTGAAGCAGCAATATAACTGCCATAACAGCAATTATGCAGAAGTCACCAAACCAGGAGAGACCAATACAATGAAATGAAATAAAAAATTGAGTCACAGCATCACCTGTTGGAAAAGTAAAAGGAATTCAACTCTCTAATTTGCCAAATCATGTATTTAAAAAGATACATATAAAAAAAAAACCAAATTAAAGCACTAAAATGAACAGATTAAAAAATATAATTTGTGGCAACTCTACACATCAAGGATGTAAATCAAA
Organism: Uropsilus gracilis; assembly: GCA_004024945.1. Taxonomy (NCBI): domain Eukaryota; kingdom Metazoa; phylum Chordata; class Mammalia; order Eulipotyphla; family Talpidae; genus Uropsilus; species Uropsilus gracilis. The sequence goes on along the minus strand of PVHY01015562.1, from coordinate 6,420 downwards.
AGAGAGACTCCCATCTCCAGAATTCAACCACAGAGACAGAGAAGATTTTATCTCTCTATCAGAGAATTCAAAATTGCTTAAACAAAGAAGTTCAGAGACAGAAGAAAATTCAGAAAGTCAAGTCAAAGTGATGCAAGAGAACTCAGTAAAACGAATTAAATTGATACAACAAAGATTTAAAAAATAGTGACCAGTAATAAAATGAGAAAACAAGGTAGAACCTGGAGTTTTAAATACAAGCAGGAGTTTGGAGTTTTAAGAACTCAGTAAATGAGATCAAGAGCACTTGAGAAAGCTTTGGAAGAGGAATAAGTGAAATGGAGGAACGATTCAGTGAGCTCCAAGACAGTAAAATAAGATCCAGGTGGAAGAGAGAACTCAGGTGTGCAAGAGTTATAGAAAGATTTTTATATTAGTTTAGTCAATACCTCTGTAATACTGTGTCATTGACTGGAATGAAGTCCCTCTTAAAGGTACAAATCCCAGAGATTTCTAATTTACTCCAATTTTCAAATAGAGAAATTGGATTCATGTAAACACAGAATGAAGAAGCAGCACAGAATTGAAAATACAAGAACAAAACAATATATTGGGGGGAAAATGAAATCAAAATTCTTTTCAAAAGTTCTTGTGCATTTAAATTGCAGCGTGAACTTGGATAAACAATATTTTTCATGCTGTTTCTGAAGTTACAGTGCCTTCCATTCATTACATAGAGAAAATTTCTACATGGTTTTAGAAAGTTAAATGCAGGTGCAAAGCTGTTGATCCCAGTCTAGAAGATATACTTTATAAGTCCGTGCAGACTTCAAAAATCCCCGACTGTGGCACTGTTTTTTTTTTTTTTTTTTCTGAATAGTTTAAAAAAGATTAAGCAGAGGGAAAAGGAGTTTTACATTCTGTGTGCCAATGCTTGTGATGTTTTTAGTTGAACACAGTCAAGAGAATAAACTACAAAGTAATTAAGAGGTCTGAACCCAGATTTGTTCAGCTTGCTTCTTAGAATAGTTAATATTAACTGACTTTTACATTCCGATTCACTTAACTTGGTAAATGCCAAGCAAACTAAATCATATAAGCTTTTCTAGCCAAACACTTTCTAAAACTGGGATAAATGACTTAGTCTAAGAAATATTTAGTTCAATTTTGAGATGTTTCAATATAAAGTGTTTAACTTTGCAAACAATATTCAAATATTTTTCTTGGAAAATAATAACTTCAAGATGTGATTTTTATTTTAACAAGTAAAAAATTGGTAAACTTCAGATATTTCAAATAAATGGGTAATGACTATTTTTAAGGATATTTTCACTGACTTTGATACAAATTTAACAGGTTAAAAAATGTCAGAATTGTCTCAAGCACTCATTCAAATTCAACGTAGTAATATATACCGACCTCATGGATACCCAGATACCTTGGGACTCAATTAAAAGACATAAAACATAACTATTGTAGCATAAAAGTCGTTGGAGACAATTTCATGTTTTTATTACACACAAATTAAATTGATATTATTTAATTGTAGAAATGGAAATACATAGAGAAATGATGGGTGAGACATTGGCCTTTTCCTCCTACCTTAAGTTGACATGATTTCTCCCCAAAAATCAGAAGTCAAAAGGAACTTCCTCTTTCATGGTAGTTGTACAGCAGTATGTATTGTTTGACTTGTGATTGTGCAACCCTGAAAAAGCACAATCTATGTGATGCAGGGTAAGGAAGGCATGGAGTTCAAGGTAAAAGAGGTGAAGAGCTAAAATGACATCTTAAATTAAATTAATACCATCTTATATTTTCTTGCTTGCAAAGATTAAGGAGTATTCAAATATATAGTACAAAGAAGTATTTTTTAAAAATATAACTTCTTTTCTAAACTTTCTTCATTCATACTCCCAGACTGTGAGGTCAGGAGTTATTAGGATCAAATCAGTTGTCATTCACAGATGATCTAGATATTTTACACTCTCAGTAATTTCCTCACAGTTATCACAATAGTCCTAATTTACACACACAGATACACATACACATATTATACAGTATGCAGCACAAATATATATGAGCACATATATATGCATGTATAGATATGTGCACATATATACATTTCTCTTTCATTATCTAAACTTTTAATATGATCTTATTTTTTAATAGACTGAGAGCTTATTTTCATTAAAAATATATCTACTTCGTAATATTTCTGTTAGATATAGTAATTGTTAACTATGCTTGTTTACTTCTGGAATCACAAACCACTGGAAAAAAAGACGCTGGTATTGTACTATTTTCCATCTGTATCAAATCTCTCTTCTGCAGGAGCCAGGTTAAAAAGGATAAGGAAGAGGATAATGAAAAGGAGAATAAGGGTTCGTGTTTAATGCATTGCATTCTTCAAATTCCCCAATATTGTTTTATATATTTTATTATAAAGAATAGCATATAATTATTCATTATAAAACATTTCCTTAAAGCTTGACAGCAATAAGTATAGAATCTGAACGCAAAATTCTCATTTTCAGCTGTGTAAATAAGAGAACATGAAAAATGATTCATAACATCTAAAATAATTGGGTTTTCAATGATCCTAAGTTTTAGAAAAAATAAATTATCCAGAAAATTTCAAGGAATTTATCTCTTCCACTTCTGCTGCAATCATCCTATGTAATCAATTAATTTACTTTCAGTGAGGAGGAAGAAAATAAAGGATTTGAATTGCAGGATATTCAGTGATGTCAGGGAATGGTATCAGATGTAGCACACTAACAAATATAAATACTGTCACGAACATTTAAACTTTCTTTCATGATCAATAACATTAAATATCAATTCTCTGACATTAGCTGGGTGTTCAAGACTCAATTTAATTCAGACAAACACTGCAATTAGCACAGGCTTGCTGGTTAAGAGCAAAGTTATTCACAAGACCGTAACACATGAGATGTCAGCCACAAGTCTTAGATACTCTTTAGTCACCTGCACTTTTGCCCATTCAATTACATTTAGGTCTTCCCACAATCCCTCCATTTCAAAAATTCACTAAAATAACACACTACTCAGGAAAGTAATTTGTGATTATGGTTTTCTTCCAGAGATATAAATAAAAAGCTATAGTGAAGAGTATAAGGTAAGGTCTACACACAGAAGCTTCTGTTCTTATGGCTTTGTAGTACACACTATCCTGGTCCATTGGTATGATATCAACAGGAAGCTACTCTGAACCTTGTGTGCAGAGTTTTCCTGGAGTTTCGTTACCTAGCTATGATTAAGTTAACTATGGGTCAGGTACTTTGAGTTCAGTCTCTAGCCCCTCTTCCCTCACTGGCAGTGAGTCTGACCAAAGTTCTAATTCTCTAAACAATGGTTCTGGTGACCAGCCTCCAGCCTGAAGCCAGGTGGACAGCCTGTCAGTCATTTTATTAGTGTCACAAAGACATTACCAGTCAGGAAATCTAAGAAATTTTGAAATTCTGTACTTAAAATTGGGACAGTGATATCTTTTCCATTATACCACAGATTCACATTATGTGTACATTTTATCTAGTGTCATAGTAGATATCGAGATTTTAATACTTTTGCTATCTATAGTTTAATATTCTTTCCTTTTGGAGACAGGAACTGCTTTTCAAGGCAACACATTTCTTATGTAAATTTCACACACAAGGACATACTCATATATAGTGGTTATATTTAAATACGAAGTAAAAAAGCAAGAGACACCTCCATTGGTTCTAAATATACAAGGATGCTTTTCCATTTGGTAGCTTAAAATTATTTCATAATGGTAAAGATGGTAGTAGGATACAACTGTGAGTTCAGAACAGACCAAACTTCCAACTAGTTGAAACTTAATCATCCTCTACTCCAATTCTAGAGATAGAGGAAACTAGGAGACAAAGTGGATACACAAGATGAAGTAGCCCTGGGTACACTGATTGAGACTTGTGCATTTGTGTATGTGTATGTATGTATTTGTGTATGTATGCATTTGTGTATGTGTATGCATGTATTTGTGTATGTGTATGCATGTATTTGTGTATGTGTATGTATGTATTTGTGTATGTGTATGCATGTATTTGTGTATGTGTATGTATGTATTTGTGTATGTGTATGTATGTATTTGTGTGTGTATGTTAAATCCTTCTGGTATTTTAATGCCAATCACTGCACAAATTGACAGTCAACATATAATAGTCAAAAAGCAACATTGTAAAGTTTAGTTAATAGACACATCATGGCTACTTTGCTTCCTATTGCCACCTACCTGACTAAATTAAACCAGCAGCTCAGTGCAGGGAATTTGAGAATGAAGGACTAGAAATTAATTTTTGAAAAGCATCAGATAACTTCTCAAAGTAAGATAGCAGCTTGTTTTTAGCATTAACTTCAGGAAAAGATATATATCATCAATTAATGCACACTCATAAGCTTTTTTTTACGGAAGATGCCAGTAGAACATTTTCTGCTGCTGCTACATGGCATAAATTAGAGCAAGATCAATTAAAAAGAAAAGAAGTAGAGCAAGATAATTACAGTTGCTGAAGTCAGAGTCTCTATATTATAATGTCCGATCCTTTAACAGTTTAGACTAAGAGGCAAAGAAAGCATCCCAATTAGTGTATCACCTCTGATATGGCATCGGCCAACTAGACCAATTAGGAGTGAATCAAAGAAGACTGTAGACTCAATGGAGATGGTTCACTAATGTATTAATCTTTCTTTCACTATTTCAAACATTTTTAATGAGTTCCTCTCATTCTAAAATAAGACCAGGTACCATTCTAGGCATTGGGGATGTAGTGATTAAGTTGAAAACAAAGGCCCTAAAAGAATAAAATCTACATTCTTTCATAGGAATCAGAGAAACAGTAAAGTAGAATAGAGGGATAAAATTATGGAGGGAGACAGTAATATTTGTGAAAACTTACTAATGAGGAGTTGTCAGAATGGCTAATTTTGCTAGCGAGTGGAATAAAATTGGAATAAATCAGAAATATCTAACATTAAAGCATTTGGGGCAGAAAAGACAGAGTACCAAGGCCTTGTAGATTAAATGGGCTTAGAATGTTTATGGGATAATAGACTGCAGTGACTAAAATGAGTGAGGGGAGGAGAAAAAGTGACGTAGCCTGAGAAACAGCTAAGAAGTAGTTCCAAAAAAAGAAGGAAAACAATGAAGAACTTTTTATAATAAGCCCAAAGTTCTGTTTACAATAACACTAAGTTGGTTCATTTTAAAATGATATCATTTTAATAAATATTACAAACAAAGAAGAGGTACATGGTCAAACTGACTTAGCAAGTACTGGATTAAAAAACACTAAACTTCTATGTGTATTGCAATGATGCAAAAATATTAAAATACATAAATTATTAAAAAAAACACTAACCTTGGTTGCTTACAGTACAACTTAGAACATTTCATAATCTGACTTGTATGAAATCTAAGGCAAAGAGTATAAGTAAAGTTTTTCAAACTCATTGTCTTTGATAATTATTTTCATAGATTATCTCCCAAAACTAGAATTTTTGGTCAAATACCATAAAAAGATCTACATGGAAAAAGATGAATAGCTGACTCAAAATGGCTTATCATTGAGCCTGTATCTTATCAGTTGTCAAGGAAACATCCATGAGTATCTAGAGATAAATTCAATTACTTGAAGAGAAGTTTGAATGGATCCTTTATAAGAATGGGTTTGTCAACTAAAAAAGTTCAACTGATATTTAGGTTTTCAAATATTTCTTCTGTCCTGTTCTCTGTTTTCCCAAGTCTCTCAGTCTCCCATGAATCTTGACACTTTCTCTGGGATCTCTCTCTGGTCTCTTCTGTAGTTGTGTTTCTTGTTCTCAAAGTGGTAGTGCCAGTAGTGGTAGTCCTGCCTTATACCCCTGCTTCTAGTCTCTAAGTGTACACACTTACACATGTGCACACCTCTGCTCTTTGGGGCCAGATGTCTGCAATTACGGATGCATGTGCCCTGTGCCCACAGTCCCAAATGCCTTCTGTATTAACACAATTAAGATCACTGGTGATAGCCAAAGAGGCTAGTGGCATACAAAATCTCATTGACCCTGCACACATCTACATAAGGAGTAAAAATGTACCCTCAAAGTTATACAGATATTTAAATAACTGACAAAGAAATAAAATATTTATATTGAAAATACCCCCCCCCCCCATTCTACATCTAAAGGGACACTTCCTTGAGATTCCTGCAGTCTTTCACTGAGTCTTCAGTCAAAATCATCCAGAAAAATCCTGCAAAAGGATGTGGATACTCTTTATATTTGGACCCTCCAAAGTATTCACCTTATTTCAGGAAATAAATTCAATCTCCACCATTTGTGATAATTTGGCTGGTCTTATTTACTGCACCCAGTTCTGCAGCAGTGCTGTTCACCCCCCCCCCCCCTTAGATTTTG